>JASVER010000035.1:2156037-2171380 GCA_030449065.1 Oceanodroma leucorhoa
AAGGGAAGGGAAGGGAAGGGAAGGGAAGGGAAGGGAAGGGAAGGGAAGGGAAGGGAAGGTTCAATGCTTGTAAAGAGGTCTTGTTCAAGAACTGAAATCATAAACCCAATCAGAATTCCTGCTAATTTCAGTGTCCCTAACTTAACATTGCATTAAGATTGCATGCAGAACTTCTACTAGTAGATATTTGTCGTTTTGCATTTGCAAAAAAAAGGAATTCCATGATTTGGAAGACCACCTTAACAATTTCATTTATGTGAAATCACTTCTTTTTAAGTATTCTGAACATTTAACACATTTTTGAGCTTAAAAGTTTAGATATTTATATTTTCTTCCATTTACGCCACAATGTGGCAGCTACCACATCAGACTTCTTGCTCTGCTCATTAAGAAAACAAATCACAACAACATTAACAACRAAAGCTCTCCAAAACTGTGTTTAATTCTTGTTCTTTTAAGGAAATGCAAGATTCATTGCTGACGACATGGCAATTTTCCAATCAAACATTTCTTTTGGTTGCAAAGACAGAAAGCATGTGAAAACAAAAAGGCATTTTGGCAATAACAGCTTTAACAAAGCTCACTACACAGCGGCTGCTGTCACTGTGAAATATCGGTCTTTGAAGGGTAATACTAATTCAAGTAGCATAGCACGGTATACAGGTAAGGGGTCCAAAGACCTTGAATGTTGAAAAGAACTACAGATCTTCAAAGTCTCACATACAAACAAAAAAAGGCAGTATGTAATGGAGACCTGAATAATGTAAAAGGTTTTGTCTGTGAGGAAGGGAGATGAAGGGAAGGGAGAAATAGAGGAAGGAGTGGAGGAAAAAAAGAGAGAAGTGGAATATGAGTTTTAAGTAGTATAATCAGAAGATGTGAGTTGACATCTCTTGCCTAGACCTCACAAACAGCAATATCCAGACTTAATGAGAAGCTGGATGTCAGTGTTGGCCTGAGAAAGTCAGTAAGGTAATTACACCAAATCAAACAGCCGGTGAGGTTTTTTGATAGGAAAAGGGATGTATGGTTTGGAGGTTTGGTTTCTAACAAAAGGGCACCAAAAAGGAATTATGTCAGGGGTGGAGGAAAGTTGGTCGATTGTTGGTAAGGATGCCTGGTCAAAATTTAAAATAAAAAGAAAAAATCTATTGAATTTAGGAGACTAGCTGCAGAGATGTCTAATGACATAGAAAAAAAAAATAATTGGAAAGACAATGCAATGAAAGATAGAAGAAAGGCCCAACGGTAAGAGAAGAAACTGAGATGGCAAATTATGCAAATGCATGTACTTGCTCTTTTTTTTTATCTTTACGATAATAATATAATTCGACATTCCTCCTCCATAAAGCCAATGACATTTTTCACTTTCATTTTAATAATTTCCACCCACCAAATAAATTTTTTAGCCTGGCCCCAAATTTAATTCATCTTTCTTCAAATCTGTTGTCAGCTAGAAGAAAAAACTCAACAATCCAAAACTTACAACTAGTAATAGTGATAGGCATGCAGGCTAAGGACTATCACTCAGGGTATTAATGTTCAAGTTCAAGGGGAATTTAACCCCCATTTAGAGTCCTTCAGAAGGCTTCTTAAATGATCAGGTAAATAAAGCTTGTATCAAAACTGTTTATTTTTTGTAATTAAATAAAAAGTAATTCAAGTAAATACTGAAACCTGGAGGTCCAAGTGGACTAGAAATCATTGTTATACTCACCCTATGACTCTGTTTACCACTTAATAGTACTAAAGCTGAAAGGGACCTTCCTCTCCGTACTTTGATAGAGTTTAGGAGTAAGTAGGTCACTGCTCTGGAAGGCGGTAAGCAAATGCTTTGGATTAAAGTCTTAATTCAGCAGAGTGTGTGATTCAGTGGTTGATTCCCGCTTCTTGTCATACTGATGGCAGGGTTTTCAGAGTGGAATTTTCCTCAATCCTTCTTCCTCTTGGAACTAGCCAACTTCAGCACTTTTTAAATACAAGGTGAGAGAGAGGAATTTTAAAAAACTGTGGTTCTCTGGGATACTTGAATTTTAGTTATTTGTACAAAAAGGAACAATCAGAACAAAAGATGTAGAGAGATCTTTCTCCAAATACCCAGGAGTTAAAAAAGTTGAAACACTCCTTTAAGAGGTGAGCTATATTGCTCAAATGTTGTCAAAGAGCGAAATGAATTGAAGCCATTCTAGTCGCTGAGCTTTTGGGTAAAAGGGAAAAGCAGCTCCAAGGAAATTGCTCTTCAYGTCCTGAACTCTTCTTCTAAGTATCTGACAACTATCTTGTACTTTTGAATCAAATGTAACATTTTACTTAAAGAAAAAAAGAAAGAAAAAAAATATAAAGAATCTTCAATTTTAGTTTTGTCTAGCCCATTTTACTTGTTTATCTTTTGCTTATTTTTACTGCACCTAAGTCAGAAAGTAATTTTCATAAACCTATTTGTAGTGGGTTTATTTTCTACGATTCCTTCTGATTTAAAGTTCTTTATCAAGATAAAAGTTTTAAGAGTATTGAGGAGTCTGCTTGTATCAAACAGGATTTGAGATATAATTTTCCATAGTTAAAAGCAGAGACTTCTCTTGGATATATGTCTTCATCTAAGCTATAACTAAGGTTTTATTTTCCTTAAAATGATGCTTACTTTATTTCATTTCATTTCATTTTATTTATCGATAAAAACAGCTGAAGTTAATCTTTCCCACAGGAATCTGAAGACAGATATATTAACAAGAGCCAAGGCATTTCARAATTAGCCAAATAGCCCTTACTGTTCTCAGCAAATTCTCACTTGGCCCATGTATATTCTTTTTATGATATTTTGTTTGGATTTTTGTTTGTTACTTTGCTAGATTAAAAAAAAAAAAAAAGAAAGAAAAGCCAATAAATTTAAATGAAAGATACAACAGAATTCGAAGAGTATAATAGATTAAATAATCATCTTAGAATCCATAATGACAAGGCTGTTTCTTATCATCAAAATATAGTATTTGTATTGAGGAAACTGCGTTTCTACAGTGAATCACAGAGAGAGGCTTTAAGTCTGTGTTTGCTGAAATCAGGCCAAGTTGCAAGGTATATTCCTTTCTAAGCCACAGTGCCATTATTTCAAACCTTTGCAGGAGGGACAAGAGSAAAGGGCAGTGCAAGGACCCAAGACATACAAAAGTGGCTATCTGCAGAGAAACAAGACACACCTATACATTTCAGTATGTCAGGGACTCGAGCTCTGGGTAAGCAAAATCATATGCCCAGCAATATGGGGCCTTGATCTCAGTTAAGACCTCAGGTTCTACCTCAGTTCAAATGCTGTTWCTAGTATTACATTTCAGGACAGAAGTCATCTTAAAAGGAAATCACAGTTCCTGGCAAGCAATGCTTTCTCTTGATCTGGTCTATATCTGCTTGGGTTGGGTTGTAATTCTGCTGCTAGGGTCTGTCATTGCCAGGGGACATGGTTCCAAGCTCAAAATGACGACTGATTAAACTTGTCGCTTTTTTAGGCACTGGTAGCTAAGATCTCCTGGGTACCAGGAAATATCCGGACTGAAAGTTATTGTATTTTTAAAGTGTTGATGACAACGTCCATATATTTCAGTGAAATTCTGATAAAACAGAGACAGATAGACAGAGAGATAGAAGGCACAGTGTAACTATATGTTTCCTATTTAAACAGCATAAATACATATAATGCGATACCAGCTCATAACTCATATTTACTGATACTCATCTGAACAAAGTTTAGTACTGCTCTCTACAGATCAAGAATTTGGGGACTTAAACTGTAAGTGTAAGGAGAAAATTGATACCTTAAAATACTTGCAATTCCTCCACGGTAAGTGTCTAAAATTTCAGTCACCCTGGTAGGCTGATTCTGTTCTCATCTATTTTAATTGTACACCAGTGTACCTCCATCGGCTTTATCAAAGGTCTTATTTTATACCAATGAAACTGATGACAGATGTCATTATCCATTTCAAGAATACCTGTAACCTATCTTTAGAGACTTCCACAGGTCCTATCCCCACGCCCTCTCCAAATGCATCACACTTTAGAGTACACTTCTGTCAGGTCTGCTGCTATCAACTAGTTAAGATCTGTCTTGGCAATTTGTTATTCCTGGTAACTTGGAGATGTCATCTAATACCAGGAATTTAAGCTAAACTTATTTGGACAAACAGCTTCCTTTAGAATTGTTTGTTTGATTAATTATGATAGAAACCATTAGGCCAACAAAACCCATGAACAATTTAAGGCCTTAAGGTGACTTTGCAAAGTTAATAAAGGATCAAAGTGTACATATATTTTAAATCAATGAATTAGATAAATGTGCCTCAATATATTTTGAAACTGGTTATTGTAGATCTGCAAATCACTGTGAGAAGATATACYTTTGATGAGATGCATGTATGAGTCCATAAACCCAGAGGCATAGTTCTATACTGGGAGGACTTCCAAATTTAACTTCTATTAAATTCTTCTATTCAGGACCCTCCCTGAAAATGACAACAGGTCTTTTTTTTCCAGAGTAGAGTCAATAAATTAAGGCAAATAAAAAATTAATCTATTAAAATTATTTTAATATCAATATTGAAGATGTCTTCAGCATGTCATCGGTAGAATTATATTGTGCACATGTAATTAACATAAATATTTTGCTAGTGAATCCTTTACAAGAAACATTCTGGAAGTACAGTAATTCAGTGTTATCTCATCACTAGTATTCTAAGCAAAAGCACAGCATTAAACAGATGGTGAGATTTATTTTTCCTGTTTACTCCACATCCTGTTTAACACCGCTATCAAAATGATTGCCTAGCACCTTTTTGTCATGTATTCAATACTGATGGTGACTATTATGATAACTATAGTGATAACAATAGCAATCGTAGCAATAATCTTTTTTCTTGTTACTTCCACCCAAACATCTCAGATAAACTAAAACTCTGCATGTCCCATGCAGAGAAAGTAAGAATGATTTTCAGTCCTGTTCATAAATACATAAGGAGAGGCAAAAGAAAGTTACAGTGAAATATATTTGCATTCTTCCTTTTTACTTTTAATTTTATTCTTTGTTTCAGGGATGAGCTTTATTCAAAATAATTGTGTAAATTGTCATCCAAAATGAGGCATTTCAGACATATGGTAGTTTCTCATTAGATTGATCAAGTGTTTATATAGAGGATAAAGGGATATTTCACTGTCTTTACTGCCTTTCACTTGAGTTTCTTAATCTCTTAGTTATGAAGACATATCAGTCTCACTTTTTTTGTTTCAATCTCACTCTCTCCTTTTTTCTTTCTTTTTTTTTTTCCTCTGGCTCTGTTTCTGTAGCATGTTTGTCCACACTCTGAGCTTGTTTTGAATTTAGCGTGGGGAGATCTTTTCTCCTTTTCTTGACACCTGTAAGACTCTAGCCCTGTATTCAAAGTCAACTCCTGGAAAGTGTAAGAGGAAGTTTCAAGTGCCATCTGCAGAATAAAAAAGAAGTTGAAGAAGAGATTTTCCAGTATCTTCTGCCATAAAAAAAAAAAAAAAAAAAAAGAAAGAAGACAATTCTCAGCTATATACATAACATTTATGTAACATACATGTAAGCTGGCTGTGTAGGTTAAATTAGGGTAGTTCAGCTTCTGAGTCCTGATATAGTATGAGTGGCAAACTTAAGCAACCTTTCTCAAGGAAAGGAAGAGATTTCAGTGACAACTTTCTTTTTTGTAGCTGGTGTTTCCATCTGCCTTAGATGCCAGCACTCTTAAAGTGCTGATACTTTTCAACAAAACACTGTGGGCAGGAATGTCCCCACTAAGTCCAGGGAACATAGATATTTATCTCAGCATTGACATTTCTGTTGCTGGAGCCAGCTGCCTCACTTACAGACGTTTTAGTACTGAAAATCACCATGCCTAGGGTCCTTCTTATACCCCTCACTCTTTGCCTAAAGGTCCTTGAAACAGGTAGGTCTGACTCTGACAATGGGAGTGTGATAGATATTCTTTAAGAAAGATGCCACTGAAACCGGTGAGATTCACTGCTTTATAATGCTAAGTATTGTATGATCTGGCCTTATATYTGACAGAGTCAAATATAGGCTGTAAAAAAAATGAGGGTTCCTATTAATTTTTTTCAGATACAAAATGAATTGAAATGCTGTCATAGCTGTGACTCCCCACTGTGATTCAATTCCCCCTAAGCCTTCAGACTGCAATGTGTTAAGAATATGTGCAAGGTTAAAAGTTAAGAGTTACTCCTGAAAGACATTCACCTGAGTATTATTCTGATGACATCGTTTCACCTTATCCCCATCAGAGGTTTCTCAACACAGTCTGCCTCTCCTGTGAATACAGAATTGGGATGTTTGAACCTGTTTGAATCCCTAAGTGACCCCAAGCTGTTATGTTGCAGCCCAGTTCCAGATGTCTCCTCCCTGGGCACCCCTTCCACCCAGGGGATCAGCTGCATGGTTGATCCCCTCCAGAGTGCGTGCTTCTCCCTTAATTTAAATGAACATCAGTCCATTAGGAAGCAGCAGTTGCGATGCCTTGGCCACAGCACGCTTGTCCCATTAGACCCATTCCTCTTGTCTGCTTTCTCAGTGGAGTGCACTGAAAAAGGTTCAGAGGAGGGAGCCTAAGGAGACCAAGCAAGAAAACACCATCCAAAAGGCACAAAATATACTAAAATTGGCTCCCCAGCTAAAAGGGGAGCAACGCCAGCTTATATTAAACAGCTCTTCAACTAGTAGCTCTTGCAAAGCTACTAGTTAGTATTCCATTTCCAGGTTCTGGCAAGCACCCCATACCATTATGAGGGAATATAATCTTCTTTTGTTCCATGGTTTGTTTTTAATAAATCACAGGCAGACCTTTTATATCATAAGCCTCCAAAATAAAACTCTTGTGCACACATCTCACATAAATAAATAAAATAATAAGCACACATGCATATACACACAAGCAGAAGCCAAATAATTACTGAGTTGCCAGGGTCCCAAATGTTGGATTGTAAATTATAGATTGGTTTGGGAATTTTGCCCTGTTTGACTCAGTTGTGATAAATATGCTTTAAAATGTAAACTGTGTGATGCTGATATACTGTGGATATATTCACAGGGAGTCTGGGTTCCTCTGATATATTGTTCTGGCTACTACACAAAGGTCAGCATTTTACCTGTTTCTGGAGCAAAGACAAACTCTTGTAGGTCTGGACAATGCCATGAGTTTTCTTTGGCAACTCACTGTGTTTCTGTATGTTAAAAATGGGAGCACTAATTTCATACTTAACCATAATGAAGGCTATCATGTAATTTTCTAAATAGGCGCAGTTATCAACTCCAGATATGCACAGTAAAACACATAAAATTATTCAAAATTATGATTTTTTTTATAATAAAAAGTGACTTTTTGTTTTGCCTATTGGTTTTATGTGTGGGGGTACTTTTAGTAGATGTTTTTTCCAGCCTCTTCCTGTAATGTTAGTGAGTACAAATTTGTACAAACAAAGAGACAAGGTTTTTCTGTCAGAAAACCACACGAATCTGAGAAGTATAGATTTAAGAAATGAAATCAGTTTTGTGAGACTTGATAAATTCATAGCACTAAGTAGAGGTTGTCTAATGCAGAAATATAAGAAACTAAGCTTCAACTTAAAGCAAAATTAACTTACTTTCATTGAAGCCTGCATTTCAATTTATTGCCACCCCAAGCTGCAACTAGGTGACATTTCCATGAAGGGCAGCTCTCCCAGCGTACCAGTGTAGATGTACTGTTAGTGGACCATGAAGCTTCAACATTGTGTGCTACTCCACACTATGTGCTAAACAGAAATAAAATCTTTACTAGAAGGAAATAAAATAATTAAAAATCATCCCAGAGAGACAATGACTTACATGTTTATTTGCTTTTTTTTGAGGTAGTTTTTGGTAAAGTGTTTACGGCAGGCTGTTTTGCATTCACAGTGACAGGAATTATATGGCTCATCCTTGCCCCTATGTACTACAGGATGATAGGTGAGAATATTCTCTCAGCAAGTTTCTGGATGACATAAAATTGGAGAGAGGGGTAGCACTGCGACTCAGAGGGATCTCCACAGGTTGCAGAAACGGTCTTTCATAAACCTCATGAAGTTCAAAAAAGGCAAATTCTAAGTCCTGTATCTGGAACAGAATAACACCATGCAACAGTACAGACTGGGGACCAGCTGGCAAGAATAAAGTTTTGTTTTGTTTTGTACTTTCTAATTCTAACTTCTGTTTTTTAATATGTATTTCTATAGGCTGGGAAGGGCAGGGACATGGATGGAGTTGTGGTGTTTTTTAAGAGTTCATTGCTAGCTTTTTATGTGTCTGTATGAAMGGTTGTTTCAACAGTGGTTTTCCGATGGCCAACTGCCTGAGAAAACAAGAAAAGGAAGAAATAGTTAGATAAGTTCACAGGAACAAATGCCAAAATGGGTAACATCCCTTTATGCTTCTAAATACTTTTTCATCATTTGAAGTTCGCTCATATTCTAGTTTGTGAGCCCAGACCACTGATTCTAATGGCCTTTAAAAAAATTTTCAGCATCCCTGTATAATAACTCAAATGTTGAAATGCAACAGATGCAATCAAAAATACTCTGTGTGGTTCCGAGCAGAAGAGGAACGGGGAGGGGGAGGGGAAGGGGAAGGAGAAAGGGAAGGAGAGAAAGAAAGGGAGAGGGGCGGGAAGGGGATGGGAGGGAAAAGGGAAGGGAAGGAGAGGGGAGGGGAGGGGCAGGGAAAGGAAGGGAAGGGAAGGGGAGGGAAAGGGAGGGAAATGGAGAGGGAAAGGGAAGGGAAGGGAAAGGGAAAGGGAAAGGGAAAGGGAAAGGGAAAGGGAAAGGGAAAGGGAAAGGGGAAAGGAAACACAAACCTGAGCATAATTGATGGTCTAAAAGAATTAACTTTCATCTGTGGTATTTCATAAGGAAGGATTTAAAATCTTAAATGGCATAAATTCTTCGTCTCAGCAAAGGTGTGGTAGGCATTTGCTATATATTACAGATTCATTAGACACGTAGATAAGATTGTAAAAGGCATGGAACAATCATTGGACTCAAAACTGATTCAGGCACACCAATCTGCAGRTGCTAATATACTACAATTACAGCAAGTAGGTTGAATTACAGCTACCCAGCAGAGATGTAATAAAGGTATGAATTATTGACTTGGCATCATCCTGAGACAGCTTTGGTCACAGCCTTGCTATGTTTTGGAGATGATAGAATGAGAATTGTGTAAAGTAAAATTATAATCAAAGACAGCTCAGGATGAAAGATGACCGCCAAGGTTATGAACCTTAGTGGGAGGCTGCATACTCTGACAAAAAAGAAACTGCAAGGGAGAAAGTATTGATCATTTGATTGCATGGAGCCAACCCAAAACACCAGGCTCCATTCAGAATTTAACTTCAAGATTTATTCACTTGTCCAAACAGCACATATAGCTCAGGGAGTTAATTGTATCAGAGTGGACAAGGATGGGAACAAACATACCAAATGACGGCTTCAAACCCCAGAGTCATGCAGGTTGCCACTGGAGAGGAAAGGTCGTGGGAGGAAAGCAGCTGTGATTCTCAGTCCAAGATGCGGGGAACACAGTGTAAGGATTAAGATTTACAAAATCACTTTGTAAAGCAGAAATAATGCCCTGTTTGTACATCTTATGGCTTTTGTTTGGTTTATATTTTTTTAATGTTGGCCCCATGTGGCTGCTATTTTGTCCCTGAAATAGTTATTAATATCTCATGGCATTCAAAAAGAGGAACTTGAGAGAAGTTATGATGAAACTGTGCTGCATATCAGGACAGGAACAGGCAGATAAACATCTATCTTTCTCTGACACAAACACCCATAATGACAAATTCTGTGTGCTTTCTGAAATAGGATTTGAAAACCAGCTTAAGGGGTCTTTCATTCTCCACCATAGCTGCTGAAGCAAGGTTCTGTGGGTCGCTCCTGTTGAATACAGCAGGTGCATAAAATGTGGTTGAAAGCAAAGTCAGTACAATGCTATTCCAAAATCTCTTTCTTTCTCTCGTCTCTCTCAGCTCCAGTTTACATCTTTCACTGGACAACTGTAGACTAAGTTTGCCTTGAATTTTAAGAATCATGAAAAACGGAAATCCTGAAAACAAAGCACGAGGAATTGCAGAAATGGAAAAAAAAAAATGATGGTAAAATGAATGTAGAGTTTTTGCCAGATCTGAACAACAAATCTTTATAAGCAATTGGAAATATCCCTCCCCCTTTCTTGCCTGTCCTTTCCCCATCATTTTATCATTTATAATAAACTCATGCATTCTGTGTCAGTTCCAAAAGTTTTGTCTGGAACACATCTTTTAATCAAATTTCTTACTGATGACTATTTATTTCAACCCCTTTCTGATAACTGATCTTTTTTTTTCTTTGTTAGTATACATTTTTATTAAACATTTTTTGAAAATGTCAAGCTCCTACTAGTAACTAACTTGTACTTTAATGTAATAAAAAACAAACATTAGAACATATTGACATTAATCAGAAAGAGACCGTCTAACCTATCACAGTGTGTCATATGTACTTTAGCACACTTGTCTTAATGATCGTACGAAAGACCTAATATAAAATAAGAGCCAAGACTGAAAATGTTAATTACAAGCTGATGGCTGCAAGCATTCCATGAGGTAATGAATCCATTAATTAAAAAAAAAAAAGTAAAGAAAGGTTTATAGTGAAAGACTCAAAGTCATTTTGATTTCTCAGGTTTCTCAAAGAAAAATATTAGCTGACTGAAAAATTCCTGTGCGGAATTTGGAGCATAAAATAACACAGAAAAGAAAGGGGGTGGGAGACTAAAATGATAGATTTAATCTGGTCTTTATTTTTCCAATTTTCTCTTTTCTTTTTCTTCATTTTGCTACTAAAAATTTATTGTAAGAAARGAAAGTAAGAATAAAAAGGGGAGAAAAAAGGAGAAAGTGAATAAACAAACTGGAAATTTTAATATTTGGGGGTCATCAAGAAAATGGAAAACTTATCAAGCAATAAAAAGCAACAATAAAAACTATTAGCTGTTTTTCACTTATTTTGAGTTTTATTAAAGTATATATTTTCTATAAAAGTACTTTATTTGTAAAATTTCACTTACAATAAAGTTGTTGTAGTTCATCTATATCTCCATCTGGTACTCTTACAACTCACCTAGTTATTTCACCCATTCTGTATCTTTCCCTTGTTATTTTTCTTCCATATTTGTGCAGAGGAAGATGAAACAAAAGTCAGTTTCTCCCWTGGAAATAACACTTCCTTTTAAGGGGTCATTAACCGTCTGTCTCTCACTTGATTATTCTGTCCTCAGCAAAGTCCTTTATTTTTTACAACTAAATGACCACTTTTATAGACTACAATTTTTGCCTTTCTTCTTTTCTTTTCATTTATTCTTTTTTCTTATCTTAAATCCTGCCAGTGCTTAAAGGAATAAAGGTCAATAGCTGTAATCCAGTATCTCACATCAGTGAAGTCTGAGATGATATCATGCAGCACTGTCTACTTAGTCAAGTTTAGTTCATAGCCAAGCTTTTTGGAAGTTTAAGACATTTGGGCCAAAATCTTATTTTCAGCCCTATTTGATCATACATGTTTAATTTAAAATAATGAAACTCTAGTGCACATATTTACACTGTGCCATAGGACAGTTTTATATCTTTACATAATTTCAAATTACATATGAAAAATACAGTAACTCATATTAGTGCGTTTCCACAACATGATCAATTACATTATATTTCCCAGCCATTGAAGTACAGTTTTATAGCATCAATAACAAATGTAATAAACTTGTATATCCTTATTAGCTTTTTTTTAAAGAAAAAAAAAAAAMCAATAACTGAGAATTGTTTTCCTCAAAGTTACTTTCTTTTAAAAAATGGTTTAATTGTTCTTATATTGCATAATAAAAGAACAGACGGTATTGACAAAATTAATTCTGGAAAAAATGGTTGCTGTTTGTTTTTTATCTTCCAATAAAGCACAATGCTTGACTGGAATTTGAAAAATGGCCTAATAAAAACAAATCACTTACTTACAAAAATGTGAAGATTGSTAAAAGAATTGTTTTACTTTTTGTCATTCAGTAGCTGATTTGAAGAACTGTAAACTACCRTAAATATTTTGATCTGATTTTGATTTGGAATAACCTTATTTGCAATAACCTTATTTGCAATTATTCTAATTGAAAAATAGAAAATGTTCTAGAGTGGGATTTTTTTTATGTATACTTGATACATATTGCTTTCACCAGACATTTCTCGTCTTTCCAGTTGCTGCACAAAGGCTTTTATCTTCAAAACTTTTTTCTTCCCTGCTGATACACAGGCTGGGAGAGAAAGGAAACTTACTTACGCAGGAAGGGGGTAAATTAGCCTGTAGAACTTCTTCTATGAGGTCTGACAGATTTTCACTGACCTTTGACTGAATGAGGAAGTTGATGTTTGTGTGGATCACAGACATCAATAATTCTGTGATTCTTTTGTCCTAGGTCTTTGAATTCGCACTCAGTCTAGTCCCAGAACTTCTCTGGGTCAGTATACCACCTAACAAGGAGACTGTGGAAGCAGATCASTATAACAGGCTGCCTGGCTCTCCTGTCATGTGTGGAGTTTGGGGAAATGGTTGTGGGGGAGTGCCTCTTACTTTTGAACACTTTAATTTCCTAATCTCAAACAAGCACACAGATCATAGAGAATCATTAATATTTCTTATGTGTTTCTGGATTCACTTGTTTAGCTGTATTTTCAAAATTCTTCCTGAGAAGAATTGAGTGTGAGCAGTCCATATAACCTTGTGTTCTTGCAAGTGCCACTGTTGGTCTCTTAGAGATTGGACTCTCCCTGTTTCTTCTGTACCTATCCTTAACATAGGATCAAATCTAGTAGATGTTTATGAATACATTAAAGAATGATGCATAAAAAGCAAACAGATGGTATGGTTTATTGCGTCTCTTTGCCACGTATTACTTTTCTAATATCACTGTGATATATTATTAGGTTTAGCAAAAATATACCAGACAGTTAAAGTTGGGATATTATCCTCATAATGTCCAATATCAGAAAGACCTGATTTTAACTGGGGGGCTTGATTATCTCTGCAGTGCAAGTATTAAAGAGAAGCAATTTATGGTTCCTTGATGTTCTTCCATACCAGAAAATTTCAAAAGTGGATGCTTGGAACTCCTTCAGAATAGGGAAAAGACTTTCAAGCTCTTGCCTTGTTCTTGCCAACATTTTCCATTGGAAATTAAGATCTCTTCAAAGACTGAAGAGAGTTTACATGTGCAAACTTCCTTTAGTTAACAACTTCCACAGTGTCCACACAGTCAGTTCATAGAATGCTAGGGTCTCCACACTGAAGCCTGAAAACCTCTTGTGCAGGGATAATACCTTAGTATTTAGATGATGCCTACAACCTGGGATTGTTGTAATACTAGCAGCAAAAGCAATTTTAACAACCTTGGCATTCTTAAAAAAGCCAAAGAATTCAACATGTTCCTGTTATGCTCAGGCTGAGTTGTAGTAGCAGCGTTTGTGAAAACTAGCTCTTCAGAGGTCTGAGTAGGTCTCAGAAGTAAGGGATAGGTATTCATACTTCTTTCATATATTTTCATTCATGTTTCAGTGTATGTGAGTATCTGAGTATATGGAATAGACAAATTCAGTTTAGATCACTGAAACTCCAGTATCAGATTAACATTCCTATTTAAAATAAAAATTAAAAACTATATGAACAATACTGTTTCTACATAAATGATTTTTACCTTGAACCGTAAGCCTGTCTTAGCTTCATAGCAGTGATTTATTTTTTCCGTTGTTGTTATCCTAAATAATATTCAACAAGACAACAACGTTTTAGACTGATTTTACTTCATTCAATCTCTTTGCCAGAAAACACAACCAGAGTTATCTTTGTAGACTGCTTTTTTGTTTGTATTTTGAAGCCAGCAGATCAGATTAATTAAAAAAAAAAAACAACAACACAGTTATTCTACTGAATTCATTGATAATAAAGCATTTTGATTGTGCAGAACACCTCTTAGTTCAGTTCAAGAAATCGATATCTTTGCAATAAACCAACCTCCATATCATATTTATGTTATAGATCTTGAAAATCCTATCCCTTGTGGCAGGATTGCTACATAACATTTAAGAGTAATTTTATTATTTTCATATGCAAGGGTATTTCTGTGAGATCTGATTTTGAAGTATGTTAAAGTACTTTATCCTGGTCTTATAATTTTCAATGTCATAGGAAAAGGAGTGTCCCATCCATTGTCCCATTAAAACTTGTCCATTGATGTTTCTTTCTTCCCAAGTTTCCAGATAGGGAGAATTTGACAGAGGAGTTTTGGCCTGTGAATCTGTGGCTAGATGATGATAGTGATGATTATCTAGACATGTACAGAACATTTTGTCAGACTGGGAGAAACTCTCATCAAAGACTGTCTTCAAAGACATTTTTCTCTATGACCTTATGTGATTTCCTCTCCCAGTTCAACATACTACACCAATTTTTATAATAATTTTCACATGTCAAAATCATGAGCTTTTCTTTTTCCTATTATAGGTTAAAGTAGATTTGTAAAAATTACTTTAACAACTTCGAGTTCCTTACTACCAGCATGAAGGGCCGGAAGGAATATCTGGGGAACTACAGGCCTGTCAGCCTGACCTCGGTACCGGGGAAGATTATGGAGCAGTTCATCTTGAGGGCGTTTACAAGGCAGGTGCAGGACAACCGGGGGATCGGGCCCAGGCAGCACGGGTTCATGAAGGGCAGGTCCTGCTTGACCAACCTGATCTCCTTCTATGACCAGGTGACCCTCCCAGTGGATGAGGGGAAGGCTGTGGATGTGGTTTACCTGGACTTTAGTAAAGCCTTTGACACTGTCTCCCACAGCATTCTCCTAGAGAAGCTGGTGGCTCATGGCTTGGATGGGTGTACTCTTGGCTGGGTAAAGCACTGGCTGGATGGCCGAGCCCAGAGAGTTGTGGTAAACGGAGTTAAATTCAGTTGGCGGCYGGTCACGAGCAGTGTTCCTCAGGGCTCAGTTTTGGGGCCCGTCTTGTTTAACATCTTTATCAATGATCTGGACRAGAGGATCGAGTGCTCCCTAAGTAGGTTTACAGATGACACCAAGTTGGGCGGCAGTGTTGATCTGCCTGAGGGTAGGAAGGCTCTGCAGAGGGATCTGGACAGCCTGGATCGATGGGCCGAGGCCAACTACATGAGGTTCAACAAGGCCAAGTGCCGGGTCCTGCACTTGGATCACAACAACCCCAGGCAATGCTCCAGG
>JASVER010000035.1:2174899-2246710 GCA_030449065.1 Oceanodroma leucorhoa
TCTTTCCCTCTTTCTTTCCCTCTTTCTTTCTTTCCCTCTTTCTTTCTTTCTTTCCCTCTTTCTTTCTTTCCCTCTTTCTTTTCTTCTTTCTTTCCCCTCTTCTAGTTTTTTATTTCAGGATCACTGGAGTCTACTATTTAAAAAAAAGAAAAAAAGAAAGGAACTATAAACCTAAATTATAGCCAATCAGATTGTACTCACAGCTGAACTACTAGACAAATTGCAGCTCATGAAATTTGCCATGGGTCAGGAGACTGAGTAATTTCATTTTAATCAGTCTTATTTGAAGCAGAGATGCCACTGCAGCAAAAGATTAGTAGCAAGTGAAACCTGGCAGAGAGAATGCATCAAGGGATATAAAGTTGTAGTCTTTTTTTTTTTATTATACACTGAGTAGTTTCCATACCTAAGCTGAGTCTGAAATATTAACAGAGATCTTGGAATTTTCATCTAGCCTGAAATGTATCATCATTTGAACACTGCAATTTACCAAGGCCTTTATTACTGGTACAGTTAAACTGTCCCTAATTATATCCCAATAATGTGTTTACCTGATGTTGACTCTGTCTGAATCAGTACATTTTTACTCACTAGGTCTTCACCCATCCACAGTTTTCTCTTTTACTCTCTTCCTTTGGGTTTTAAAAACCTCTGCAATTTGCAGTGTTTTTGCATGCTCCACAAGCAAAATAAAAGCACACTTCAGCTGCACAGCATAGAAAAATAGTATTTTTTTTTTAAAGGACCATTTTAGAATCTTTAGCCAGTAACTAGAATTACTAATGTAAATTACATTAAGATTTTCCTCAAATTGCTTGTATTTCATAATCAGAACTCTGCATGCTGATTAGGCTATAGCTGTAGGGAAGAGCTGATCTTAACACATGAGGAATTACTGTGTGTAAAAGAAGAAAAGTTATTTTAAAAGTTCGTTTCTAATTTCTTGGGGAAACTGGAAGTAATATTGAGGCTTTGCACGTATTTAATTTTAAAATACAGATCTTTAAGTGTTTGAGCCAAACAATAAAGAAGCTAAAATACTATTTTCTCCCAGCTGGAATTTAGAAATAAGGTCAGGTATATTTAGTTTCTGAAACAGTACTTAGCAATGAAAAAACTTTAATAGTAATATCATTCCTTCTTTGTCTTACACAGATGATCAAAGCCTAGAATATGTGGAAATGGGTTGAATGGGTCTTGTCTGCTTTTTATTAAAAATAAAATAAAGTGTTTAGAATCATTATTTTAGCAAAGGTAATTCAAAGGTCCTTTCAAGGCTTGCCTTTGGTGAGTTATTGGACTTTGTACAAACTATTTGGTTAAAGTCCTATATGACTGTTTTTATCAATATATTTATATCAGTATCAGTCATTATGTAAATCTATTTATGTAAATGATGAAGTACAGTGATGAATGACACCTTCTGCTGTTACCACATCTTCCTTCTCTGTATAATAATATCCAGGCACTCAGATACTATATAAGAACAGAAAAAAAAAGGTGAAGGGGGGAACAACAACAAAAAACAAAACTCAAAAAAACCCAGAAAAACCAAACAAGCCCCCAAAACCTCAGACCCTACTAATTTGAAGATCTAGAGGCAAAGAGGAACTCTGAGTGGGAAGTGTGGGATTTACTTCAAAAAACTGCATGGAGGTAAATGTTACCATGTCGCCTCTGCTGGGGGGATCATTCAAGCTACCTGTGTAAACTTTTTTTTTTTTTTACCAGTGACTATATGAGATACTTTAGAAATTCACCCTAGTTATCATTGATATACCTATACTGGAATCGATCACATTGTAGGAAGCACCTGAACACAAATAAATAATAATTGAATATGACACTGAGTTTAAGAGATGTRATGTATTTCACGGAGAGCTTTTATGTACATACAGATTTCACGACCCACATGTCACGTATTTCTTGCAAATACGGTATTCTTCCTTTTCATTAAGAAAAGCAAGAATTAGATTTTTCAAGAATACACTTGCTTCACCTTATGTATTAAAAAAAAAAAAAAAGTAGAAAGAAGATGGAAGGAATGGTATTCCATTCATCTGTTCTGACCAAAAAAAAAAAAAAATCCTTTTGTACACCCATTTTGCTGAGTACTTCACTAGGCCTCATCATTGGGAAACTGCATTTGTCAGGAAAATGTGTGGTTGATATGAGCTCATGGATGAATGGGGCTGACAGTACAGAGAGCTTGTCAGCTGAATGAGGAGTTCTCAACATGATCCGTGTTATGATGTCCAGATACCAGATTGCATAACAACTCGTTTAGCAAATGTATTGATTTCTTTCTTCTCTGAGTGTAGGAGCAGGACAGTTTAACACATATATGTCGTGGTTTAAGCCCAGCCGGCAACTAAGCCCCMYMCAGCCGCTCGCTCACTCTCCCCCGGGTGGGACGGGGGAGAGAATCGGAAGGGTAAAAGTGAGAAAACTCGTGGGTTGAGATAAAGACAGTTTAATAGAGAAAAGCAAAAGCCGTGCACGCAAGCAAAGCAAAACAAGGAATTCATTCACCACTTCCCATGGGCAGGCAGGTGTTCAGCCATCCCCAGGACAGCAGGGCTCCATCATGCGTAACGGTGACTTGGGAAGACAAGCGCCATCACTCCGAACGTCCCCCACTTCCTTCTTCTTCCCCCAGCCTTATATGCTGAGCATGACATCACATGGTATGGAATACCCCATTGGCCAGCTGGGCTGGCTGTCCTGGCTATGCTCCCTCCCAGCTTCTTGTGCACCTCACAGAGCCTGTGAGCTGAAAAGTCCTTGAGAAGTAGACTACCTAGCAACAACTAAAAACATGAGTGTGTTATCAACATTCTTCTTATACTAAATCCAAAACATAGCACTATACCAACTACTGGAAAGAAAATTAATTCTATCCCACCCAAAACCAGGACAATATAGGAGCCCTGAAGGTTACCTGTTTGAAATTAAGGAAAAAAAATCAGACTTTTGATTAAAAAAAAAAAAAAGGAAAAAAAAAAACCCACAAGAATTACAACCAAAATTATAATATTACTTGATATTTAAAGCAGTTTTCCCAGAGCAGTACCACATACTGCTAGGTAATAATACAGGCAAAATCAGCTATTCAATCATGATAGGGCACCTGAATAGCGTAAAAGTGTCAGCTTCAGTCCTGCCCAGCTCTCCAGGAGGACATAAGAACAAATTTCAAAGAGATGGACACTTGGAAGGCAAACTAAATTTGGAAGTATATCCCTCTCAAATAAGCTCATGAGACTACCTAAGTTTCCATTACAGATCAATATAAATGCACACAGGCATATAATCCATCACTTGTCTATTTAGATTACAAGCTTCTCCACAACAGAGATCACTTTTGACTCTGCTTCACAGTGCCTGGTACAATGGTGTTTCAGTCCTGGTAGGAGCTTCTACTACTATCATACTAAATTAATCAGTTAGTAAAGAGTCTGGGCAGTCTTCGCCCCTCTATGCAGTTTCTGCCACATTTTCTGTGGGATTACACATGGAAGGGCACCTCTATCTACAAGAATAACAAAGAAGAAGATTCATATCATACAAATAGAGGTGTCTGTAGTATACAAGTCTACATCTAGTCATTCCTCATAGTCAAATTAGAAAAAAAAGGTGCTTTCAGGGTAAGACTCATACATTTGCAATGTCTGTTTTAGGATGAGATTAGCCTTACTCTAGAATTGCTTTTTTCTCTTTGTCTTGGACAGATTAGAGCCAACACAAATCAGCTGAAATCCATAACAAACCAAAAAAAGAAAAAAAAAAAGAAAAAAAAAAAAAAACAAAGCCGTGACTGATAGTGTCCTTGAAGTTCTTGAGTTCTTGATGGTTGACAGCACTATTTTTTCTTTTTTTTTTCTTTTTCCCTAGATATTTTTCTCCCCTATAGGATAGCAATATTAATTCTCAGCTGTGAGGGTTAAAAAAAGATGATTGAACATTTGCAAACTACTTAAAGTAATCACAGCACACGATAAGCAAACAGTGGAATTAAACAAATCTTATTTGTGCTTAGCAAAAACTTTATTGTTTCACAGATGCAATGATACCATTAAGACAAAATATTAGCCTTTGAGGAGGGTTAAATGCAAGGGAGAGGTCAAGGATGCTTGTTTTGCCAGAATTGATTTCTGTGTTAATGGCAAAAACATAACAATTGCGCTGTGGCTGACTATTTAATCACAAGTCTACCCTACATACTTGTTAGCACTTTCCATATTAATACGCCTATGATGGAAGGGAGCTGATGTTCTCAAGCTTCCCACAAGATATAATCCTGGAATTACCTGTGCTCAAGTGGTCTACACAGACGTTAAAAATAAGCCTGAAGGTAACACACACTGAGCATGAGTCGTTGATGTCAACACCCATACATTGTTTTGAAGAGTTTCTTGGCTATAATTCTTCCTTAAAACAGTTTCTTACCAGCACTTCCTAACCTGTTCCAGGGTGGCTTTTCCTTTTAAAAAAATCTTGATTCATGGCACCTTCTGTCCCTCTGTCATTGGCTTCCACATCACAGTTTGCTCAGCTAGGTCTATTACTTCAGTGGAGAAGTCAGAGAGTAACTTTTGGAGAAATCATTGAAATGCTCTCTTCCACTCCCAAAATTGGCAAAGAAAACTATTGAAACACAATTTTGAAATTGGCATATTATTCAGTATATTTAGTATCTGTAAAAGGCATATAAAAAGTAAGATAAAAAACTTAGATAATGTTAAATAATTTTTTTTAAAAAATCAAACAGAATATATACATATATGGCAAATATTAATACACCATGACACTAACAAAACACATTTTAAGGAAGGAGTGATTCAGGAACTTAGATTGTAAGTGGGAAATCAGGGACCTGTTACGATTGTGTGTCTGTTATTAAGGTCATCTTCTTGTTAACCAGTTATACCCCGATTCCAGTTTTGTCAACTGTAGAACAAACATACAATCAGTGCATAAATGCCGTATTCTCCTGTTCTCTTCTCTCGCCTTCAAAGTTGTTAAAAATCAGTAACTGTAGCTGATGTGCCAACCAGGAACACGATGTGCCAGAACACAGTAAATCGCAGGTGCGGGACATGAGGCAGGTGCGGGACAACCGGGGGATTGGACCCAGCCAGCATGGGTTCATGAAGGACAGGTCCTGCTTGACCAACCTGATCTCCTTCTACGACCGGGTGACCCGCCTAGTGGATGAGGGGGAGGCTGTGGATGTGGTCTACCTGGACTTTAGTAAAGCCTTTGACACTGTCTCCCACAGCATTCTCCTGGAGAAGCTGGCGGCTCATGGCTTGGATGGCTGTACTCTTGGCTGGGTAAAGCACTGGCTGGACGGCCGAGCCCAGAGAGTTGTGGTGAATGGAGTCAAATCCGGTTGGCGGCCGGTCACGAGCRGTGTKCCCCAGGGYTCWGTTTTGGGGCCCGTCTTGTTCAACATCTTTATCAATGATCTGGATGAGGGGATCGAGTGCACCCTCAGTAAGTTTGCAGATGACACCAAGCTGGGCGGCAGCGTTGAGATGCCTGAGGGTAGGAAGGCTCTGCAGAGGGATCTGGACAGGCTGGATCGATGGGCTGAGGCCAACTGCATGAGGTTCAACAAGGCCAAGTGCCGGGTCCTRCACTTGGGTCACAACAACCCCAGGCAACGCTACAGGCTTGGGGAGGAGTGGCTGGAAAGCTGCCCGGCGGAAAAGGACCTGGGGGTGCTGGTCGACAGCCGGCTGACCATGAGCCGGCATGTGCCCAGGTGGCCAAGAAGGCCAACGGCATCCTGGCCTGTGTCAGGAATAGTGTGGCCAGCAGGAGTAGGGAGGTGATCGTGCCCCTGTACTCGGCACTGGTGAGGCCGCACCTCGAATCCTGTGTTCAGTTTTGGGCCCCTCACTGCAAGAAGGACATTGAGGTGCTGGAGCGTGTCCAGAGAAGGGCAACGAGGCTGGTGAAGGGTCTGCAGCACAGGTCTTATGAGGAGCGGCTGAGGGAGCTGGGGTTGTTTAGCCTAGAGAAGAGGAGGCTGAGGGGAGACCTTATCGCTCTCTACAACTACCTGAAAGGAGGCTGTAGAGAGACGGGTGCTGGTCTCTTCTCCCAAGTAACAAGTGATAGGACGAGAGGAAATGGCCTCAAGTTGCGCCAGGGGAGGTTTAGATTGGATATTAGGAAAAATTTTTTCACTGAAAGGGTAGTCAGGCATTGGAACAGGCTGCCCAGGGAAGTGGTGGAGTCATCAACACTGGAGGTGTTCAAAAAACGTGTGGATGAGGTGCTTCGGGACTTGGTTTAGTGGGCATAGGTACTGGGTTGATGGTTGGACTCRATGATCTTAGAGGTCTTTTCCAACCTTAATGATTCTATGATTCTATGAAATACGCTTATGTGTATATACGCATGTGTATATTTCCATTAGAAGACACTTTGGGACCTAAAAGAAAAGCATCATATGGAAAAAAAAGATGTTACACTTTCTGTACTAGAACACATATAGAAATAGATTTTGCTCTTTTCACAAAATTGGTCTGAAAACTGTAAAAACACAATATAAAATTAAAAGTTTTGGGAAAGTGTTTTGAGAACATTCAAAAAGTTGTGCCTTCATTAAAACATAAACCTATAAACCAAACTAAATTTCAGAAATAAAACCCCCAAAAGATGTATTGGAAATACACAATTCAATTTTCCAGTCTTTAATGTTGAAAAGTAAGAATTGGTTCTAAACAAAATTTTATCAAAAGAGATATAACTTCAAATACAATACTTTTTTAGAAACTTTTTCCTGAAATGACATTTTTCTGATGGAGAACTTTTTATGGGTTTTCTGTTTTGTTTTGTTATATTTTTTATGAACAGCTACAGAAGGCATAGATATTAACCCCTCCACTTCTGGCATCTTTCCTGTCACTTTGTGACAATACATGGTATTTTCAAAGACATTGCTCTCTCCTTGAGAGCAGAGGAAATCTTCGGAGGATGTATACTATTTTCCCCTTGAAAATGGTCTGAATCACATCAGGTTTCTATCACTCATGTCATTTTCCATGATGTTCCATGACACACACTGAAAACACAGAGAGAAAAAGCCTCCTTAACTGTTTCTGTTTTTTTTAAGTCCCAGCCACCTGCCAGAATGTATTATCCTCAAGAGCACTGACAGAACAGGTTACTTTAAAAACATGATTAAAAGAGTCACAAAATGTCAAGGAGTAAAAGAAAGGAGGGAAGAAAAAGACACGGGCTGCTAATTACCATTTTACATCCAAAGGATTAGATTTAATAGTTGATTAACTTTTCTTCAGATATTCTTATCCACTGATACAATGTAATCTAAATGTAACCTCAGATTATATTTCCAAGATACTGATTACTGACTATATGCGCATATGTCTGATGAAAAGAAAGTATAATAGTTAAAATATATCCTCTCTGCTGTGACACTAAAAATTATTTACCTTGTACGTTTAACACGTTTTTATTGTGCCTATGAGATACAGACAAATATGATCATTTCTTCAACATCTTCTACAGAAAAAAAAAAAAAAAGGGAAAAAATCTTTATTGCCTCCAGGGAGTTTTCTGTAGCATTTTGAAATAGCTGTGTCAATGTAAAATCACATTGGAACAAGATATAGATGTTTCTTACATCATTTTGACCAGGAGAGGTCAACGTTAAACTCCCTTCCTAGGGTTGACTTTGAATGCCTACATCAAGGTTAGAACAACAACGTCCAAACTTCACACAGTGTGACATCCATGCTGAGACAGATATTGTAGAAAGCTAATCTTTTTTCATTGAAGACCTACTTTTGAGAAACTTTGTATAAAAGTTATGTCTGCTGAGGAAGCCATCTGTATTCTGTCTACAGGCAGTGGAGAGGAATTGGTTTCTCCCTGGGGGAATTTTATCCCACCCTAAACTGAGTTGTCTCACAGACATCTTTACATATTTAGTATTAGGTGATATTAATCCTACCTTGAGTTATTAACTTTGGAGCAAATAAGTGATACACCAAAGAATTAATTTTCCCTCTATGTTCTTTACCTAAACAGCCTAGTATTTTAAATCCTCATATATTTAAAAAATACTAAAGGTACAGGTGAAACTTGAGGGATTCAGTCTGATTCAGCAATGAAATCTCAGATACTTGGAAAAGACTCAGTACCCAAATGTTTCTGGCAAAAAAAAACAACACCAAAACACCAAAGAATGAAAATCAGTGGATAACATAGTTTTAGTATTTTTATAAAACAAGAAATGTAATTGCTTTCTCCCACCTTTTGTCACTTAGTGATTAAATCACAGAGGTGGGACTTACTTGTTTAGTGTAAACACAATTAAGATTTTGAGAGAGTCAGATGAAACAGTAGTGAAGGCCACACAAGTGTCAAAAATGAAGAGTATTTCTTTTCATAATGTCAGACCTGAGGTCAAAAAGGACATGTAAAGCAACACTACCCAGTCAAAAACAGTTTTTGTAAAAGATAGGAGTAGAAGAAAAATACAGAATGGTACAGCATTCATTTCTACAGCAATACGCCGCACCCAGAACAGACCCATGTGGAGCCCACGGCATGAAGGTTCACTGGAGGTTGTTCAACTGGTGCATACAAAAGATACACCAGCGCTCATAAAACAACAGCTGAATGAGCAGACAATAAAAGCCTAACTGCAAGAGSCAGTTAAATGATAAAGAGATGCTGCAGCACTGAACTTGCTTAGGTAAGAACTTTCTGTCCAGTGCCACTCCATTATGATTAATGTGTGCACATGCGAACTTTATGAAAAAGATAATGAATTGATTGTGTTCCTAAACGATGCCATTTTAGACCTGTTTGGATTCTTGCCTTCCCCGGGGAACAGATGACCACAGTCTGTTAGCTTAAACAAATGAACATTTAATGGTCGTCTTTCTGCCAGCCAAGTGGAAAAGGGGAAACATTTATCAAGAGAAGGGAGGAAAAAACTGATCAAACTGGCTATTCATCTGGGATATAGGTGCTGCAAAATAGCTATTGAGGAGGGAAAACTGCAGCAGTTACCATGCCAAACTCACTTCAAGCATTGTTCAAAATGTGGAGGTCACAGAATCCACAGCTGGGGAGAATTTCACATCCTGTGTTTCTCAGAATGCAAAAGCCAAGAAAGGTTAGTTTAATTACTTAACCACACAAAAATGCAAGCACAGGAAGATCGTGAAGTTGGTGTGGTTATTATGCAATGTTTTTATTTTTTATATTTAGTGTTTTGTTCAATGAGACTGGGAAAACTCACAAAAGCTTTAGGCTTTGCAAAGGGTCTTGTTTTCCTTTTGTTTTGGTTCAGTTTTTTACATCTACTTTGTTTTACATATTTTTTAAACCACACTTAAATTTATCTCCTCCAGTCAATTACTTTTATTCTTAATGGATGGGTTCCTTAAGCAAAGCATATAATCTAACAATTCAATGTCTTTCCATGCATTGGATTCATTTCACTTGTTTTCAGATGTCTATTTTTACTGAGAAAAACTAGCCTAGTGACTGGTTTAAACTGAACATCTAAATTAGGATGATTAAAGTAATACAAATCCTTTGTCCAGAGACGTCTTCATCCTTCCTGTTGGTAAATCATCATCCATATTTTTGTACTATTATGGTGATTAGAAAAGGCAGTATCTTTGGTCTTTTTATCATTAGACGATGAAAAAAAAAACCAAACAAACCATAAGAAATGAAACAATTCTATGATATGGTAACTATGGATTGATCATGTTGGGGCATAAGTTTTTATTTATCTTTATGACAGTAATATTTCAGTGCCCACTGGAACAATGCAACATTAAGTATGTAACAGTACAGGCTGGGTGCCAACTCAATAGAAAACAGCTTTACCAAAAAAAAAAAATTGTTATCCTGATGAATAAGTTGAACATGTCAGCAGTATGCCCTTGCAGAGAAAGCTAACTGCGTATGGGCCTGTATTTGCAGTAGTATAGTCAGAAGACTGAGGATTTGATTATTTTCCTCTCTTCTGCACTTATTAAGCTGTATCTGGAGCACGGTGTCCACTTTTGGGCCCCCAGTACAAGGAGTCTGGTAGACTAGAGCAAGTCAAGGTGAGGGTCACCAAGACACTTAGAGGGCCGGAGCATGTGTTGTATGAAAAGACACTGGGACATTCAAGTTTGTTCAGCCTGGAGAAGAGACAGTCAGGCAGTGGGAAGGCTAACAGCTGTTTACAAGTTGTAACAGAGAAAATTCCAGCTGGGTATTAGGGATTATTTTCATTTTTTTTTTTTCCCCCTACTCTGACGATGTTCAAACAATGAAACTGGAGCCCAGAGAAGTTGTGGACAATCCATCCTTTGAAATATGAAAAACCTGACTGGACCAAGCCCTAAGCTACTTGATCTAACCTTGAATTTAGCTCTAGATATGAAGTTGGAGCAGGTGACTTGCAGAGGTCCCTTCCAGGCTAAATTGTTCCATGGCTGCATGATTCTGTGATCCTAAAGCAATGATATACAAACACTCATTTACAGTTAAAGGTAATATTCAGACAGGGAAAGACTGTAGAAGAAAGATACATGAGTGAATTACAGGGCATACAGTAGCACCTACATTTTGACTGTGATGCCTTATTGACTACATATGAAAAATAGATAAAGTTTTTATATGGACTTTTTTTTTTTAATGAGTTGTTGTGTAATGAAAACAACAAATCAAAGCTTCTCAATCCTTTAAATCAGGGTTACTATTTAAAAAAACTAAATGCAACTCCATCTCTGTCCAAGAATAATGGTTTATTTTTTATGAAATCTTTGTCTCCCCAAGACACAGTTACAGAAGCAACTATCCTGACTGTGCAGAACTAATCTTCTTTTCAGAATCGCTCACCTATGTGTAGTGCTTCCTCTCCAGTTTATAGCTCTCCCATTTTGAAAACTTGCTTATTCTAGAGATAGCTTTCCAGTACATCTATATACCATAACGAGAAATTTTTTTCATGCAAATAGCAAAATTCATTCCATGTGTTGTAAGCATGGTTTAGAAATATTAGATATTCCTACACAGAACTCCAGTCAATGCTGAACAGGAGGCTGGCAAGCACAAAGAGTAACAGCTAGACAGCACCCTAATTTTAAATGACTCAGGCAATTTCCTGGGATCTTTATTCAGCACAGGCAATCAGGTGTTCAGTTTTATGTCTCATCCAAAAAATACTACTTCCCATAGCAGAGCACTGTTCTAATACAGTATTGAGATATTGGCTGAAAAATGCTTTAAAGAGAAGAGTATTGCATATTGAAGAAGTCACCCACTTCTGTTAATGAACAACCTTGATTTTCCCAAAAGTGTTGGGCTAGTCTTTTTGAAATAAGTCCAGCCCCTTTGCTAGGACTTTACATGAAAGTTAGATGTCCAGCTGAAAGTTTTTATGGCTTAATTTGCAGAAAAATTTAATCATCAAGGTGTACTCCATGATTTTAACATCTCCAGAGCTAAGTGTAAGTGATCACTGAAATTCTAATTAAGAATTTCTCTCAAGTTGACTTACAGTTTCCCACAAAATGAGCTGGACTGTAAATGCGAGTAGTCATGAACGTAAGGCTGAGCTGTATGCTTTAAGCTCACCTCTGTCAGAGATGTTCTGCCAATAAATGTTCTCAAGAAGGAGATGTCTATTAAACAATGGGGTTTTGTTCTTCTCTCAGGTTCCTCTTTTCAGAATACCTGAAGAAACATAACTCCAGTTAGAGATGTAAACCAGATGCTTCGCTCGTTCATTCTGCTAACTACATTTTCTCTTTGTAAATTATAGACATGCTAACCTATTTAAAACATAACTCAGGTGGCTAGTGAACCACAGTGCCTGCCAGCTCCTCAAATAAAGAGGATCCACTTATTCATCTGTTCTGTCTCCATCTGCCTGCTAAATTTGGATTGACTGCTCACTGTCCGAATTGACAGCAAAAGGAACTGCTTGAGGAGAAGAATTCCTCTGAACACTTCTTTTTTTTTTTTCCCCTCGACATTACCCTCTCCTTTTGTAAAACAGGTTTGTTGCTCTGCATTAATGTGACATGATGTAAGATGAACTGTCACCACACGTCAGAAATTAGAAAGAAAATATTTTTTCAGACCAGAATTCCTTATGTGATTTTTATTTCCTTCGGCTTTTAGCAGATTGAGTATTGAAATGTTCAACTACAACATGTGGATAATTTAATACCCAGAACGTTCCTCCTAGTGTGAATTACAGATGCATTTGACTTGTTCGACAAGGCCCTGAACATATTGTTTCAGGCCCTATCTATTTCATGGGAATCTTGTAAATATCGATTGATGAAATCCTAGAGGAATCTCTTTTAACAAACTTGCTTTTAAAAAATATATACTAAAAGGAGCCTAGTCATTACCCTTTCCTTCCATTCCATGTACAGACACTGAATGATTGTCTGGTGTTGTAAATCAGGATGGAGCCACTGCCTTCAATAGATCAACATTCATTTTCACTGCCAGATAATCTTACTCCTCTTAAGTTGTTTTACCTCTGGAAATTTTGAAAGAGGTTGCAAACTTATAACAATAACTTGAACCATATTTTCCTCTTAGTTTTATCAGTGTATATCTGCAGTAAACATCAGTCAAATCCATGAAATTACTTCAATTAAAATTATGAGAATCAGAGGAGAATCAAGATCACTATATTTACATAGGAATTTTCTTCAGGTGGAGGAAGAAAGGCTGCCACTTTTAGCATGGAAAAGTGATGTTGTGCAAAATTATAGCAAGACTGAGAATCATATTAATCTTACCCAACTTTAGCCATCTACAGGGAAGGGTTCGTCTCAGTAATCATCTGATATCTGTCTACATGCAGATAAATCACTCTTTGGAGGTGCTTTCTCTTTCTATAGACTACCAAGGCAGTCTATATTCCAAACATAGATTAGATATAATAAAAACATATTTACCCAGGAGATTATGGATTCTGTGAGGTAACTTTGAAGGTCATTATTTTATATTATTTATGTGTATATTTATATCTACTGTAGTGGAAAATATTTTAATTTAAAATGAATCCTAAAAGGTCTTCCCTCCTATATTTTCTTTTTCAGTTTTGAATTCATCCAAAAGCATACAAGCATTTAAAAATGCAGTTTCTTTTCCCTGCAGTTGGGCTAAATTAAAAAGTGGAAGACTGACAAAATGCCAAGAAAATGTAAATTTAATGATTTATGTGTTTATTTATATATGTGTTTGATGGAAATGACTTTTTTCTTCTTTTTCTTTTTCCCTTTTAATAACCTCTTTTTGGCATTTTAAGGTTAATCTAGTTAAGTTAAGCAAGCAATTGGTTCTGGAAAAAAAAATGAAGTAAAGGGACCATACAGTTTATGTTGTAATTACAAAGTTTCAACTTTGATTAATTTATAGTCAAGAGCAAGCAAACTAAATGGGAGGATGAAAACCTTAAGAAAAAATAAACCAGAAATTGTGCTTTGCAATCGTGGCTTGAAAATTAGCAACACTTGCTATATGAAAAAGCTGTTGCAAAACTTGTGTGAGTGCAAATGTCAGTGACAGATTTGTATTTCCTGAAAAAGAAACCAGGAGTTTCTACTTTGAATTTGAAAAGTTGAAAATCAATGTAATACTTGGTTTTATATTTTTTATTCATTAAAATATTGTGTATGGAAAAATAGCAGAAGACTGTGTGGAAGGACAAAAATGTGAGGAGTAACTGAAATATCTAGACAAGTTCCTAGAACCAAAAGCTAGGGAAGTTGGTTAGAAAAAAAGTGTGGGGTTTTTTGTTGTTTGTTTGTTTGATTGTTTTTCTGTTAGAAGGGGAATATTATTTAAGCACTGTAGAAATGTGAAGAGGTCCACCTAAAAGACTGTAGAAAAAAATTCAAGAACTCCACCATCAGTCATAAATGTCATTCTAGTAATAGCCAATGCAGGATAAAAAAGCTACCAGACAAGAATTTCTGGGAAAAACCAAAGAATACCATGATTTGTGTCCAAGTCAATGCAGAAATTTCATCATGAAAGGCAGAATATGTAGGTGAAATCTGTACACCAAAAGATTCTATAATTTCAAGGAGTGAATTTACACCATGTAAAATAGCAGCAAATGGAACCTGAGTAAGTCCACTACAGAACTGTTATATAAATTAATTTAAAAAATAAAGTGCTAGTTTTTCACAGTCTCAAGCCACTTGATATGGTTTTAACTACATGTGTTTAGAAGTGGTCTTCTGAAAAAATGTGATCTTTCTAGAAACCTGAAACTGGAAAAGATCTGCCGCTTCACTCTCTGAGCTATTAGAGATGGGTAACAAGATTATGTTATAGGTCTATATCATAGAGAATGCATCATGCTCCATCGCAAAAATATTTCAGTTGTGTTTTTTTTTTTGCCATGGCTACTTTATGACTTTCACAGAAAATACAGACATTATGCAGAAATGTGTCAATTTTGCACAAAACTTTTACAGACAGAGTTAAAATGTGTACAGAGTCAAGGCTCATTATTGTAAGCAAGTCAGCTGGTCTATGTATCTCATGTCCTAACTCTACCAATGTCATTCCTAAGAAATATGTTGTTGAAGCCCTCTAGTTCTGGCTACTCCACAACTTTTCCAGCCAAACTATTCCACGTTGTTTCAACATGTGGAAATTCTGGTAAGATTTCCCTTGAGTCCAACCTGACTCTTTCTTCAAGCGTTTTAAATCCATTAATTTTTCCTAATAATTATGAACTTGGAAAATAAACCTCTCCCATTTTTTTAACAGGCATTTAAGTATTGGAAGGATATTGTCAGTTACTCTGGCAGTCTTCTCTACTTYAGCAAAATGACCCCAATTATTTTGATCTTTCCTCATAGCTTGCTTCTGGACCTCTGATCACTGTTTGCTTTCCTCTGTGCACTTTCCACTTCTATCTCTCAAGTGCAGCACCCAGAATTGGATACCATGTTTTAGCTAAGGCCTTATCATGAAAACCAGAGGATTATTCACATATCTCACTGGCTGCATTTATGTTTATATATCCCAGTATGGTGTTTGCCATTTCATCTTTCTTCTTTTGTTTCAATTGTGTGTCAAAACATCTCGCTTAAATTATGGAAAAATCAGTTTAGTCTTATTTTTATAATATATAACTTTTTTTCCTGCCTCTAGCAGTGCTCTGATAGCTGTCCTGGAGCAAGTTACTTTATTTTTCTGTGCCTCATTTTTCTTATTTTTAAAGTGGGAGTACTGACACTACCATCTTTGTAGGTCTTTGAAATCTAGGGTTAACTCTTACAATATACGAGGTAAAGATTAGTATTTTATAGACATTTTAGTACAATGTTTTACTGTTGTCAATTCACTATGTTCCCACACTAAACTGTTTATACATTTTAGGGAAGTATGAAAATTTTAAATCTTTTTGGCATGTATATACAGTACAGCTTCTGAAAATCCTGCTTTATAATGATCAGTGTCCTTTACCGATTGCCCCAAATCACTAAATGACTACTTGCTTAGACTCCAGTCCTACACTCTGAGACTGGATTTTCAGAAACATAACTTTGATTTTGTTGTGCTGTTGCAATTCACATCCTAACTGCCCCCATTTTTGCAATAGCCAATTTTTGCCACTCTCTACTGGCAAAATCCAAAGGTTAAAAAATCTATGAGACTGGGCCAGATGTGTGTATGAAGGTCTCTTAGGCACCTGTATGGACTCAATACTGTTGGGATTCATCAGCAGAATGCATTAAGCATTAACATTTTAATGACAATAAAAACATAGTTTACATGCCCATTACACACTGAATTCACTTGGAAAAAAATTTACTAAATTCTTATTTCATTATTCTTACGTGTTACCAAGAGGAAAAATAAAAGGCTACACACAAGTATTTTAGGGTCCCTTTTGAAAACATAACAGATAATTGGTATGTGAATATTCATTTAGAAAGTTATGCCTAGGAAGCTGCCTGGACATTTCCTGAAGGCAATGCTTGTTCCTCAAAAACAATGTTCTTCTTCTGAAAAAAACGTTTTCTGGAAAAAAAAAAAAACAAAACAAAAAACAAAAAAACAAACAAACAAAGACAAACAAACAAACAAACAAACAAAAACCCCAAGCATTTAGTATTACAAGGGAATACTAAGCAAACTTAAGAAAGTCAGTAATAATAAATCAACACTGTTAATGTGTAAAGATTTCCTATTTTAGAACCTGCCTTGTATCGTCTGCTGGTTCTGCCAGCCACCTTAAAAGCACTGTGGCAGAAGGCCTACCACCAGTCTTTTGCTGCCTGTTTCCAGTAAGGTTCTGCAGTCAACCAATGACCACATCTACTGGTGCACCACTAACTGTGCTCGTTGTCCTGAGTTTGGGTAAGTCCAGCATACGTACCTGACTATGATGTGAAATACAGAACTAAAGGGAGCCTGTGGACTCCTTGTCATGGCTGCCACAAAAAACTTCTCCCAATTTGACCATATTTGTATCCCAGATCTCCTTAACTAAGCTGATATTTCTCATAACTTAAAAAACTACCTTTAAGCCTCGGTCATATTCAAAAGCAGTACCTATTCACGTAAGGTTTCTGCAGAACGTATCAGTGAAATATTCAACAGCAAACTAATGACGAATGACAGCAAATGACAAATGACAGCATTTAAAATGCTAAGCCTAGAGCTGGTGTCCCAGTCACCACGACGGCCTTTCCCTTACCYTATCCCAGCTCCCCTGCGCAGCTTTCCCAGGAGATGAACACAAGAGGAGCATCTCCTTTCTTCCTTACTGGTTAGTGCGGTTCCTCTTTGTCTCTTGTTGGAGAGAATCGTCCACCTCCGAACTCACCCTTAGCCTTTCAAAGTGCTACAGGCTCACACATACATAGATAAAAGCCTCCCTTCTTAGGGTGTCCTGTGATGTTCACACAGCGCTCCCTCTGCCCTGGGGTCTCGCTCTCTCCCTCTTGCTGCAGCTCAGAGCTGTTCTTTCCCCACTTCAACAAGTGTGTAACAGCAAGCTCCCAGCTCTGCAGAGCTGCGGGCCACAGTATGTATATCTGTTTGAACTGCTAACAACTATTTTCCCTATACATTAGCATGGAAGCAAACTCACTATTTATGGACCAAGATCTCAAGCACCAGCTGAGCAAAATTATGCACAGATTGAGCAAAAGGCTCTAGCTATCATCTTCAGTGTGCAGAGATGTTGATAATATCTCTCTGGCAGGAAACTGCCCATAATCACTGATCACCAAACCTCTTACTCTGATTTTAAGAGTGGGAGAGGGAAGGCAATTTTAGTTTYAGCTGTTCCGGCAATTCAAAGCAGGAGGCATGCTGGATGACGGTTTAGAAATGGTGTACTGAACACTGAACTTCAGCRCAACGGTTTCTGATACTGATGGACTTCACTTCAAGGTTGTGCAACGTTTCTACTGTGGATATAAGATGCCACAAGCCAGAATATTGTCCAAATCAACCAATTACTTGAGACAGTGAAGCAAATCTTCCAGGCCAAACAAAGAGATAACTTTTCATCTGAAATTTTAAGCCTTATATCAAAAAGGTGAACAAACAATTTAAAAAAATAAATTTCTTGAGATATTATTTTTGTAGGAAGGATGCGATCTCCTGTGATTTCTAAGACTCATTGATCTGGAAAAGTACTGTCCTGAAGTTTGAAAAGACTTTTATGAAAACCCTCTAAGTACGATCCATAAGTAAGGTTAGGTGAGTAGTGAAAAATAAAGACACTGGCTTGTATTAAAGAAATCCATGTGTAAGGGTTTATTCTTTGCAACCAAATTTCTGGATATATCCAACACAAATAGAGTGTGTGTAATTTACAAGTGGTCTGTTATGATACTGCGGTCTGATTACAATCAATGTCTGAAACCGTTTCTACATTGTCAGTTAATGTGAGCAGACTGTGAATAGTTTTGTTTCACTTTTATGTTATATACATTATCTGGTGATAAATTTTACCATATGTCTTCATTTCAATCACACAATTTCAAAAATTGTTTTATTCTGCTTTATTTCTTTTTTCAGGATAACACAAAAGTTTCATATGTGTTTCTTCTTTTTGTTGTCATCTGTGATGGACAAGATTAGCCTCTAATGATTTCATAAACCAACAAAAATATTAAGGAAAAAATGTACCACAAAGTAGAAAGTATATTTATTCCCCTAAATCCTGCCACAGGTACGTCTGTACATTCTGTACTAAAGTCATACAGAATTTTCTTTTAAAAACGATATGTACAAGGATCATGTACAAGAGTGGAATTTGTGAAACCTCCAGCAAGGAAATGTATCTATAATTATTAGGTAAATAACTAAGTAGATAGATGTTACAATGTAGTTTGGGGTCTATATTGGGGTCACTGAAAATGCAGTTTAAAAATAGGCAGTGAAATYCTACTCCCTCTGAAGTGCATTGTATCGGGTGGAAAATAGGAAATGAGATTTTAGCCACACTTTTCTGTTTTCCTCTGAAGTGCTAGGAAGCCATAGATGAAAGTTTTGCAACGTGCAAAATTGTACCATCTGTGAACTCCACCATGTTCTGGAAGGCAACTGCARAGTCACTGAAATCCTTGCTCTTGTCACCATCTAACTAGAAGTTCTGTTACAYAGGGCTGGAGCTTGTTATTTGTGGGATTTCACCAATACAAGAACACCTTTAGAGGAAATATCAGCCGTAGTTGCAAGATGTCCAGTGACATGCTGTTTCTATTGCACTAAACCTTTCTGTACATATGTACATATGTACTTACATACTTGCATACAGCAATAAAGCACATATTGATTTTTGTTGTCACTAGCATGTTTTCTGTGTGCTGCTGTTTCATTTTACCTCTCTGAAAAGAAATTTTCTGAAGCACGTCTTCCTGAAGCGAGTAACCTGGGCTTGCATTYGCATTGTTGTACAGGAAATGGTGCGGGCAATTCATCCTCAGTCTCCGTCTTCACACTTCACCAAGATTTATTAATTAATAAGGATGCATTTTCCACAGAGGGCCAAGAGGACTCTAGCTCCCCATTAGCAGTAGCTTGTAGAGGCTCACGTTCCTTGTTACATTACAAGGGTGATGCTGTAYGCCTGCTTTGTCCTCTCATCAGATTGTGGCTGTGTCCAATCCTGACTGCTATTTCTGCTGTAATTGCAAACAGTTTGATTTCTCAAACAATCTCAGCTCTTGCTATGCTCTCCTGGTCCTCTTATAGAAAAATAATTTGTTTTTCTTTCTCTGCCTGCAGATTCCGTAAACATCAGATCACATTTTGAAGTGTCCCCTCCACCCTCCACCCACCATTTCTGGAGCCTGTGGTGACTGACAGGATCATGAGGTGTGTGTTATTGGCAGGATGTTTTAATAGGCAGGGAGTTTTAGGGCTCAGACACAAACTCCCTGAGCGACCTCAACCCATTCACTTAGTCTTCCCTATGCTCCAGTTGGATAARAGAGTAATCTTATCTTCCTATAAATGTTACGAGATATTTGCTTAGTACTGTGCTATTTAAGCACCTATGTGACCTCTGGGTCTATTCTCCCCATTGTCTGTTTGTTTTATTTATGTTTTTGAATAAATACTTAAATCATATGAAAGCTTCTTAGATTCCCAGATTCTGCTTCCATTACAGATCCATATATAACATAGCTCTAATATTAAGGGTTATGCATTTTTATTTAATGCCAAGGAAGTGTCTTAAAAATTATGAATTATTAGATAAGCTCAGCCACTTAATTTTTATACTGTTGATAATGTTTATTTGTGTCTTTTTAATTAAAATGAGGGACAGGGATAATAAAAAAGATGTCCTTTTCTTATAGAAAAGCCTACTTTAACATGTGTTTTCCTGTCAGATTTTTGCAAGAGTTGTCCTTGACACCAAATGCCAAAACATCTTTTCTATATAAATTATTAAGAAAGAGCATTGCATATATTTTACACCAGATAAATTATGCACCCATTTTAATCTAGACGAGAAATAAGGAATTCCTATTCCACCGCACATCTGAATTTTGTATGGAATTTTGCACATACTGTGATGTTGGGCCCAATATTTTATGCATCAGCTTATCTCATGTTTTCTTTATAAACTGCAGAGAATCTGCACACTGACTTATGTGTTTTATAAAAGGGAAGAAAGAATCCAAAATTAAAATAATGTAATCAAGCAAGGTGGGGGGTTTTGTTGTTTGGCTTTTTTTCCCCTTTTCCTGCTTTTTCCTTCCCCCTGTACCTTTTCCCATTCTATTTTGGATGATTTTGAACCTCTTCAGTCACATGCGATTTCACAGATTAATTTCTCTGTAAGAGGCTGAAGAAACAAAAAACCCAGTGTACCAAATCTGATAATTTAAATGCTGCTCTGCTCTCCAGCCACAAACTTTTGCTCATTTGAAGTAAACTCAAGCTAACTTTTTTTTTTTTTTTTTTTTTTTAATGTGTTGAATAATGCGGTTAACTTATTAATTTTCACCATGTTTTTAGTCCTGCCAAGATTGCCTCTAGCAAGGGATATTGATAGGGAAAGATGAGAAACATAAAAGGTTAACAGAGAAGGGCAGATAAACAAATAGGGTTTGATCCAAAGCCTGTTTGAGTCAATGAGAGATTTTTCCATTGACTTCAGGAGACTTTGGATCTGACTCATTGGGCATTTGCGTATCGATACAGTGAGATGCTGAGCAGCTCCTATGAAATGTCAGTCGTCCTCAGCTCCCATCTGTGTCAGAAAGAGTTAAGGGGGTTCAGTGCCCTGGAGATTTGGAATGTTTAAAAGTTAATAAGAAAGTACAGGGCTGAAAGAGGAACAAGGGGACAGAGACCGCATACTTTACTTACAGCTTCTGAGAAATCCTGTTAAAGTCAATCAGATCAAGCAAGCACAACTGCTTTGGTGAATTAAGCACAGAGTGAAGAAAGAGGCACAGGGAGATAGCAGCTGAAGTAGAGGAGGGAAAAGACAGCAAAAACCAAACCGGGTTTAACAGGAGAGTGGAGAATGGAGGAAGACTTAGAAGAGAGATGAGGTTAAACAGGAAGCAGSAGGATGAATCCCTGGTTTTGTCTGATTTTGCCTCCTGAACACTTAATATACAGTGGGAGTTAAAACATTTTTATTTTATTTTTTCACTCTCTTTTTAGCACTGTTTAGTTTTCACTTCTGATTTTGAACAAGCCTTAAAATTGCATAAGGTCTTTGGGACATTTACAAGCTTCTRTTTCACATACCACTCCTGGGATCTTCCCTAGGGGCTACATTTGAGAGGCAAATGAATTTTGTTCACAGCTGGTGGCATGACATGAAGAGTCTTTTTGCCTCTGCAAATTTAACCCTTTACTATATATCTATTCTTTCTGCTACTGTGTCAGAAATGCTTTCCATTTCTAACRTGGGTTTTATAGAGATACAGCTTCACAAAACTGGTGTATTATTAACAGACCACTAGCAAAATGGGAAATGCTGGGGAAAGGTRGAAGACCTGATTTGTTTTAAGTTACAACTTGTAGGTCGTTAATCCTAAAAAGAGTCAAGAATAGGATTCATGGATTCTCTAAATCACACTAGAGGAGACCTCCAGAAGTCATATAGTTCATCTGCCTGACTAAAGGCAGGGTCAAAAATTTCTAAACTATGTTGTAATCCTGTGAAATCTCTGTAAAAACAGAGATATATTTTGCATTTTATAAAGAAAATAAACTCATCAAGCCAGTAACTTTTTTTTTAATAATAAATAAAAAACTGTTGAATGTGACTGCGTAAGTATTTAAAGGAATAGCATTAGGAAAATAATTGCAAATGTTGAAATTTGACTGAATAAATTATTTTACTACAGTGCCAGCTCTCCTAGAAACATCCTGACATGCTGCATGTGATATTTAACCTTTTATGCRTAAGCTTTGGTGATGTGGAAAATAGGATTGCTTTTCTGTTCTTCGAGGCTAAGAGTCACTTCTTTTCCCTGGGCCAAAATAAGGTCTCTGAACCTCTTATGCTACATAGAAGTAATGAGAATAATATCAACACTTTGAAATGTACCTTAAATTGTGCATTGTTTTTGTTTATATTATACTGCCAATGTCTAAGTATAAAAATCAAAAGAAGCATGAGAAATAAAAGAGAGACTGTTGAGCCGATATTTCTTTTGGGAACTGAGAGAGGAAAATAATCATAGGAATCTGAAATGAATGACATTTCCAGCCTTAAAKAAGGAAAGAAATATGAAAATCATTTCACAATGTTTCTCTGCATTTTTCAAGCCTTCTCAAAAACAGATTTAGCAAAATAATACTAAAAAAAAAAAAAAAAAAAAAAGAACTTTCTCATTCTGATTTCAAAATATTGCAGTGAACAAGGACATAAAATACAGTTCACTAAGACTTCAGAGATAACATTCTTCATCGCAAATATTTGGAAGATCAAGTTGATTTCAAGGAAGTTTTATTTTTTAAAAAGTATTTCATTATAAGTGATGTTTCTTCCAAAATTCATATTAACTATTAAGATACTTTAGGTACAGCGTCATGGCTGAGACCATTAGATGATTGATGAGTTCAACAGCACGTCACTAAAGATGGGTTTCATTTCAACTGATTTCATAATCTGATTACTTTAAAGTGGTCATGGATGTTCCCTCTATAGCTATTGATGAGAGAAACACCTGGAAAGAACAATTCAATGACTGATATGTGAAATAAAACAAATTATACTCTGGACATAACTTTCTTTTTTCTCTCTCTTTCTGCCTTTCTCTTTCCCTTTCTCTTCCTCTTTCTTTTCCTTTCTCAAGATCTTTCTCCTTCTCATGCTCTTCCTCTGTCTCTTTTTATTCCTCTTTCTCTCTCCCTCTTTTCACTACAAAGGGAATATACATGACAGATTACTTGTCTAGCATTCAAACTAATAAAGGTCTGGTAAAAGCCCCTTGTGTTCTTCTCAAGTAGTATCATAATGTTAACAGAGAAAATATCAAACTTTTGGCTCTGCCATGATGTAAACTGGCAATATTCTTATTTATCAACATTTGATGTTGATGTCACATATATATATATATATATGTATATATAAAATCTACTCAAGACTCAACACTGGGGATCATAAGACACTGGTCATTTTATTAATATCTAGTCAGATTTCTTTTCCTTTAAAAGAAATTGGTCTGAAAATTATTTATTCCAACTATTTGGCATTTTTTTATATTAAAGAAACATTCACAATTAATTCAAAAAGCAAAACCTTTAGGAAAAACTTATTCCAAATAAGCTCAGGAGAGTATTTGAAATAGCTGATTTCAATGAGATTTGGGTTTATATTTAGCAGATACCGTGTTTTAGCAGATATGGATGTGTTACTCACTTGTAGTATGTTGATATATTATCAAAGGGTGTGCTTGTGCTGTTTTTACTCAGGAGGTTGACACTCTTCCTGGAAAGGGAATTGAACTATTTGATTTTCCTTAAAAAAAATCAAATTTGCTCCTCCTTACTCAACAAGTTGGAACAACAAACTTTTCGTGACTTTTCCTTTTTTTTTTTTTTTTTTTTTTTTTTTTTTGAAAGCAAAAGCCATCCAGAGACTGTCTTTCTTAAGCATGTTCCCACATTTGTGCTTCTGGCTGCTTAGAAGCAAACCTCAGCTGCTACTGTTGTTCTTGCTGCTTCCTGTGCATCCTCTTTATGTGCTATCTGTGTTGTCTAAGGAGGTCTGATGCGGGGGTCATTACGACATCCCTGCTTGAGAGGCATTAAGGAATCCATTTTAAGTCAGTAAAGAACTTTTCTTATCGTTGTTCTGCAATGATTAATAATTTTAAGGTTTCTTCTACTCCCCCACTCCTTCCCATACGTTATGTTAGTACGAAACTTTGACCTTGCAGTGAAAGATAATAACAGAACATATCTGTGGTATCCATGTGATTAATACAGCAGTCCGGGAGTCACAAGGAGACTTATGGAATACAACTAAGATGCTTGAATACACCAATGATCTCTTCGCGTTGTTCACCTTCTTACTAAATAATTTATCAGCTTAATGATAATGACATTCAAATATCATAATTACAGCCAACTCTTTAAAAAACATCAATTAAAAGGCTGAAAATGTAGCAGTTCTTTCTTTCTCCMTCCCTCCGCACTTTCCACCATTAGCTATTAATGCCAAAATATGGTCTTTATTCATTCTACTGACATAATATAAAACCAACGTAGATTTCCCATTTTTCATAAAATTTCCATCTGCACTATTAGTTTCACTGATAGCAGGCTGGGAAATGTTGTTAGGCTACAAGATGGACGACACTGCAAAACCTCAGCATGTTAAGAAGCCATAAAATTTTATTCAGTTCATTTACTGCTACAGTCCAGTAACCCTATAGTAACAGTGTGCTATTTTTATTGTGTATTTATTTAAAGCTTGAATATTCCCTCTACTGGGCCATCTAACCAAATTACTCTGGTTTCCTAACGAACTCTATTGTAGGAAGTCAAGGGTGTGCATCTGACCCATGGGTCCTCTTTCTTTCAGATAKTCTTGGGAGAGTAGTCTGTTGTTTCATAAAAGGTGAGTTAAAAAGAAAAGAAAAAAAAAATGCAGAGCAACAAGCCATGAATGAAAAAAGTATTCCTTGAGAAGGAATGTAGGGGTAGGATCASTGGGTCTGTAAAAGAAAAATTAAGATTTTCACTGAGATGTGTAGAGACAGTATTCTCACAGGCACAGTATCTCTACCCTTTTATAATGGTACCTTGAACCCATTTTAGCAAGTGTGAAGACTCCATTCATCTCACTAGAAGCAGACTTCTGTCCTACAAACAAATTAGTTCAGGTTCAAATCCTGTAATTTCAGATAGCTACTGTTTATATTTAGTAGGTCAGGAAAATGGCCCAAATAGGGGGGAAAAAAAAAAAAAAAAAAAAAAGACCACCTAAATCCTACTATTTTCAAACCAGCCTGTGTGTAAATCACTCCTTTTTTGTTTGTTTGTTTAATTTATTTATTTATTTATTTAATTTTATTTGGTTTTCTGTAAAGCCTTTTGTCAACAAATAATGCTGAATAACCTTTCAACATTTGGTTAGGGATTAGAGAACACACCCACACAAAAAAAAAGAAAAAAAAGTTTCCTGTTCYTTAAATCTTGCAAAATAGATATGAATTTTAAGGCAGGTGACAACAGGTAAATGTGGTAAACAGCTGGAAGGAGTACAAGGCAAGAGCGCAATGATTAGAAATAACATGGTGAGCGGCGGTCACAAGATGCAAGCTACCTAACATTGTTGACTTTCTTGTAAAGATCACAGCAGACAGGAGCTGCAAAGCCTTCTCTAGTACACTAATGAATTCCAAAAACCTTGTGTAATTTTCCAGAAAATGTTACTCATCCAATAGGCCCATGTCAGAGAGACCTGTACTATTGGGTACATGCGATACCAGTTGACTAAGCAGGCCAACACACAGGCCAAAAAAATGTTCCGCAATGACCCACTCTATTAAATTGTCAGGTGGGGTTGAGCCTAGTTTATCTACTGCTCTGTCAGACTTCATGCTGACACAGTCTGGGGCTAGTATAGTTTTGGGCTAGTGAGTAGTCTGGATGCAGCTGGTTTGTTTTGAGAGATAATTTAACGTCTGTGAGTGCAAGCTAGGCTGAACCAGAAAGTGGTTCACTTCTGATTTCACTTACTAGCATAGCTGTAGTCTTTATTTGCTAACGTGTTAAAAAGCAGGCAGGGTGCCTGCTGACTTGGGCCACTAACATCATGTTAGTAAAGTGAGGAGAGGAAAGAGTTGCACAACAGAAGCTGCTCTTGTCAATGAAGATGAGATTCCTCTTAAAGGTAGCCATGTGAAAACAGTGTCTAGGTTATTTTGTTTATCTGGGCTCCTTTTCCGGCCAAAAAGAGGCATGTCTGGAGAGAAATTCATTCCACCCATCAGTCATTTATCTTGCAAGAGGCTAAATTGTCCTCTGGAAGTGCCTCATGCCTCTTTCTGCTGACTGCGGAAAGAACCTAGATGACTATTTGAAACTGGATGCCTAGCTTCCAGATGGCTATATTTACGTGAGATGATCGTAATGCGTGACTAGAAGTTGCCAACTATACCTAAGTAATGAGGAAGAATCTGTTTAACATAGAATAAAGTAGATGTTCATAAATTAATTATGAGAGCCTCACAAGGACCAGGCACAGCTGTGCCTACCAAGGCAAATCCTTAGCTGAAGAAGGTGGCAAGCTGCCTTTTAAAAATTCCTGCCTATATGAGCAAGCAGGACCCGACTGAAGATGTTGTTAATAACATGCTGTATGCAATCTGCGGTTCAAGAAGTCCCAATACCACTGAGTACTGGAAACCGAAAATATAGCAGGGGACAAATAACTTCATACTGTCAATGTACCTCAAATTCTTTCCATAGGCACCTACAACGTGGGTCAGAAGCTAGATGAAGGATCAGGTGGTTTCTATGGACATTCTTATACACACACCCCAATATATTAACAAAAATCACAAAACAACCACCCCCAAAACACCCCAAAAAATCTATTCGTAGTTCTCCAGATTGAGAATTTTCTCTTCCATGTCACACAAGCCATAAATTCCTCCCAGGAGCTGCAATGAAGTATATTTTTTTATAAGGATATCTGATTTTGTTCTAACAATTTCCAGCAACAGTGAATCCATTACCTTTCCTTGTGAACTGTTTTACTTTTTGAGTTGTTCAGAAAATAATGTCTATTTTACAGGGAGTTGTGGCATTTCAACATAGATTTTGATTTCAAATCAAGACACAAAGAAAAAAGAGAAGTTGACATTTGAAATTTTATCTGTGAACACTAATTCTTTTTAACAGATAAAGGATTGAAATGTTGAGGTTTTACRCTGATTAACTGCTTGAATTTTATACTGAAGCATCATAGTGGCATAATCAAAAATAGTTACAAAATGTTAGACTGAGTGTATATAATAATTAATTTAGAATATTATAAATATTATTTTAATTAATATTAATAGAAAAGTCTAAACAAAATGTTATGTAAAAAGGAATATTTTTACTTTTTCAAAATGAGACYGTTTAAGATTATTAAAACAAACTAAATTCAAAATGATGCAATGAGAGCTTTTCTCACTGGCAAAAATTTGTTGGAATCACATATTCCTGAAAAACTTCAGTTTTACTGTTCTAGCATTTTGTCATGTAGAACTATTATGTCTTTTTTGTTAGTCCTTCTGATTTTCCTCAGATTTTGAATAGTATTATGAACATTTTTAATGACATACTGTACACTGAAAACCCTCTCAACATTTTCTTCTTAGTATGAGGTTTTGTGGTGAGTCTAAGTCTCTTTTTGGGATGAAGGGGGGGAGGCTGTACGAAGAAGAAGAAACACAAAATACAGAAGCAAAATAATAGTAATAATAATAATAAGAAAGAAAACATAAAACCAACARCAACTTTTCATTCTCTTAAACCCTAATTATTAGAAACAAAATCTGGAGACTCACTTCCGTTACAACTGGGAAAATGATGGTTACAGCTATTATTATGAAGAAGTTGCTTTCTACTAGAAATGCAATGAATTGGACTGATAAGAGCATATAGAGCTTGTCCCCCCTACCCCCAGGACAAATAGAAAGGGAGCAAGATGCGTCCATTTACATTAGGGTAAAACGTTTTGAATGTATTTATTCCAAAGATCTGTGTTAACGACTAAGGGGTCATGAGGAATATGCCAGAGACATTTCCCGAGCGACTGGGAACATACGTTAAAATGAAAAGAGAAACATGTACAAATTAATCAAATAGTGACTATGGGTGCTTTCAACATCTTTAACACTGGTTGGGGAACATTTAAGAATCGATATGTGTAGTAAACAACAGCCTCTTATAGCAAAATGTCACACACACTTCCCAGAATGGCTAATATCAAGATCCAAACTAATCTACTGACCCAAGCAAAATGAAGCAAATTCAAGTAAGTAAACCAGACTGTGTGATTAACTGTGATTGAATACAGCATTTCTGAAAGGGGTAATTTCCCCAATCAAGAAGCAGGGCCCTGCTTTTCAGAAAAAAGGAATACTAGACACCTTTTAGTGCAGCCCTTTCAGACACAAAGAACTTCATGGGATTGTGAGGAATGAATATGTTGTTCATGAAGACTGAACTGTTATACTACAGAGAAACAACAGTACCAGCGTGAAAKGAGAAAACCCCAGATTTCCCTTTTGACTGGTAATTTAAGAGATAAATAAGGAAAACAAGGATTAGAACACAGACCTCCCTTCTCTCAGTGGAGCATCAGAGGCATTAGGCTTCCAAATTATGTTTTCTTTTTCATGCTCTCTCCCTATGAATATTGATGAGTCAGTGTGTAGCCAGGAATGYCTCAACAAGAGTCACGAATTTACGTATATTTGGGGGATAGGGCCTGTCCGTGGGTAACAGAAGATGCAGAATTAAACCCATTGAGGCTCAGGAAGGCTGATTCTTAAGTAAGTGCTTTAAGCACTAGGTTATACAGAAGGAAACATGAAAACTAGGAATAAATCAAAAACATTGCAGAAAATTTTACTTCTTGTCTCTTAACTAAATTCCCAGACCTATGTGGTATTCATCTTTCTAAGTGCTGGTTTAAACAATGAAATGTGGCATGTAATGTCCCAGTAAAAATCCTTTATGTATGAAAACTGAATGCACCATGATATTCAATACTTGTTCTCACTAAGTATCTAGGAAGCCAGGTGGCAAATGTTTACTCTGATCTTGCATCAGTTTAAGAAAAGTAAAACACAGAATGGAAATATATCTCTATCAAAGCCACCATAATAGAAAAAACATGATGGGGATTCCRGAAAAAAAAAGTATAAACATTCTGTAAACTTATAACTTAGTAAGGGAAAAATAAAAAGGTCAGAAAACGATAAAGAAAAGAAGACAAGTGCAAGCCTCAGAAGAGCCTTTTACGAATCAACATATCCAAGATACATTTCAGGGAAAAATAAAATAAAACAAAACCATAAGACTTATTCAAAAAGAAGATACTTTGCCCCAAGGCTGTCACTGAGGCTGAGCTCATGAACCTTGCTCCCCACTGACTTAAAGAGAAGAATTTCAAATAAGAACATTGGAAGAACAAAAGATGTGAGTCTCAAAGCAACTACTGAAAGAAAAGGAAGAGCAAGCTCCACCTCCCACCCTGACCTAATGCAAGAAATGGCAAAATTGTATGAGCACARAAGAGCTTTTTTTTCCTTTTTTTTGCAAACTCTTGACGAAAAAAAAGAAGAGCCAGAACATTCCTGGATGGAAACTTCAAACATGTAAAGGCAAAAATAAAGCTTCAATAGACAAAGTCTCCTTGAATATATCCTTCTATGCATCTATGTGTACAAGCTCTCCTCTTTTTTGTCTCTAAAGATATTTTGGAAAATATTTTCTGAAAAAAAAAAATTAAAGAAATTTAACTCATGTTTCTGCTTCTATACCTCTTTCTTTCACCAAATGTTGCTTATACAAAAGTCATCATTACTTAATTTTTTCAGACARTGTCCCAGTGAACTCTGAAATCTTTTTAGGTTACATGAGATTCCCACAGCTCTTCTTCTTCAATATCAGGCTGTTTGGATTTTTTTTCCAACTACTAACTTTTACTTTAAGAAATATTGCTTTCATGAGTAGACTTTTATCTGAGTTAGCCAGGAATATATGGTCCAGTGTTCAGTGTGATGATGAATTACAGTGTGGAGTGATGAGGAAAATCAAATGTTTTCAGACACTATCAAAACTGCTTTTTTGATCCAAGTGAACATTAACGACAGTGTTTCATGAAAAAATCTATCATTCAGAAAGTTACTGGGGAAAAACAGCAAATTTTTTACTTTGAGAAACAGGAAAACATTGTCATGACAAACCAGAAACCCCACTTTGTTTTCCATTCATTTTTATTTTTTCCTCTTTATTTCACAAGTTTCTCTTTTAAATGTACTTTTTTATTATTTCAATTTGAAAACAGTATTTTTTCCAACATACAAAATCCTTAATAATGCAGTGAGAATAAAACTTTGGAGAGATAACACTTGAACAAGTGAAGTCTAATACTGCTTTGAGAGGTTGCAGAGATGCAGTCCTCACACCCATGTCCAGTGATATAATGGTTCTATGACAGCTCAGACAGTAGTAATGAACAAACAGAACCATTGCTAACTCTGGTCTGACTTTAAATCAGCTGAGGAGCTGGCAGGAAGATATTTGACAAAGGGCTTTAGTACTTTGACATTCTTAGATATGTCTGTGCTGTACAACCCAATGCCAAGTCAAGACGCAAGGCCATTTACCCTTATGTCTTCAGCAATATCGTGATGGCATGCTGGGATGAAGGATGCTCACCTGCCTTTCCTACACCYCTCTTCCACCTAAATGCCCTCATCTCCCTTGGATGAAAAGTTGTCTGCACAGCTAGTAATGTGTAAAACATTTTTTTTCTTCTCAATAATCAGAAGATGAAGACTTCAGAGAACATYTCCCTTACAACACCGAGTCAGGTAATGTGACACAAAGTCAGCTAAACCTCTGATGCCTCACAGGAAACAGTTACCCCTCTTTCTTCTCTTCCTGATGGACTCCTCTGTTCCACAGGGAGTCAAGCCCATCTTTTAATTCCAACCCTTCAGATGATTAAGAGAGTCTAGTGAAATGTAGGCCTTACGCAACACRAAAATGGGAAGAAAAGGTATTTTTGCCTTGCATCAGGTTAGCAGTTCACAAAGCATTCTTGATAAGTTGTGCTGAACGCTGGGAGGGGAAGACAGATCAAACAGCTGTGAGACAAGTGGACAGACAAAATTTCATCACTGTGGAATTACTGCATGAAATTATGTGTTCCCAYGCTGTACCTTATTTCTTAACAGACGCAGAAACTAAAGCATTATTTGCTGGGAAAACTGTTACAAGATTCTTTGTGTTGCCCTTCTTTATTACTTAGAGTCTGCCCCAGAGCAGACTGCATTTGCAGAGTATCATGTCTTCACTTACCTACGCATAATCAACAAATATTAGAAAGAGCTCTGAGCATTCAGATTCTATGGCAATGGTATGGCAATTATGTGCATGCAATTATCAAGGCAATTATTGCTGTAAAGAGATGMAAACACAACAAACGTTGATTCGAAATGCTTCTCCAGCCAAACCAGACAGACAACTGCACACAAAACTTTAAAGAGAATAAGGGTCAATTCAACCCTTGTCAATATTGTGCCTACTTTTGTCAAACAATAGCACTTGACAACATGATAACCCCATCACTTTGATTTCAGAAGGAGAACATGGAAAGTGAAAAAAGCTTTTCTGAATTCCCTGTAGCTCATATTTGATCAAAGAACTCCAGATAAAAGACTGAAAAATTGTTTAAAATATATAATAAAAATCCTCTGTATTTCAACCATCATAAAAAATACTACTAAGAAGAAGACAGCAATCTTCTTCAATATGATATAAGTTTTCTGACTGTTACCTCTGTAGGAGAAGGCTAGGTATATTTTTGTTTTATTTTGTTTTAAATTTTATTGTCAGCAAAAGTATCACAGGAAATCTGTGAATGCATGATAAAACCCAAGATGTATTCAGTGTATTCAACCAATTAATTATTTAAGTCTAGGGAAAAAACCTATTTTTTTCCCAATCCCACTCTTGCTGAGGATAGTTGAAGGCAGCACAGTATTATCTATACCTTTCCTATACAATATGCAGAAACTTGGGTATGTAACTTATTTTCACATCACTTTTGTCAATGATCAAAAAAGATCCTTTCTTCCTCAGGACTCTTGGCATGGCTGCTGGGAAATGAAAGTTGAAAATGTTTGAATAAATAGTATATAGAGGATTTATTCAACAATTGAATTATTTAAATCTACATAAGGAATGAGACCTGTAAGGCAAAACTTCTATCTGCAGTTCTCCAGGCTTTTTGGAACTTATTTGATATATAATTTCCTTAACTGCTTACTGTGTTGTTTGAATCTTATTATTTATTTTTCCTGAAATTACTACAGCAAGATGACTTTTGGAGAAAAAGCTACACTGAGATAAGTTTTGCTGATCAATTAAAGCCCCATTTTCTCTCAGCTTCATAAGTGTAAATCAGGAATAACTATTGACTACAGCAGTTGCAGTGATGTTATTCTAGATTTACTGACATTCGTGAAAGCAGAATGGAGTCCCTGAGGTTCTTTTTGCTCAGGTAGTAATATTAGATCTATTGAAGTGCCAAATGGATATTCACCAGTGTATGAATTTTGTTGTTTCATTTATCCTTCACAGTAATTTTAAAATTTGTGGATGTTGTTCTCCTTAAGGGGGGCAAAAGAGATGATGGTAAAAGAACTCTAAATAAAAATGCATTGACTGGTTCTATACCTCAATTATTTCTCCTTAATTTTTTGCATGATTTTATATCTGCAGATGAAAGTTGCAAGAAGAAAGGAGAAATCATGAATCAGATGACTTGAAGTTAAAAGGCTTATAACTGTGGGATAGCTCTGGCTGTGACTCACCATGTTTCAGCTAATTTCACATTGTTTACCTCTGCTTTGGTTTCTCCATCTAGAAATCTGGTAAAATAATAATGCTGAAAAGAGCAAACTACTTGCTAGAATTTACGTTGATGATTCCTTATGGCTGCATTGTGCAGACACTGGCTTTGCAAGGTGCTCAAAATATACAGCCTTCTGGGAGGTATAGTTTTCTCTACTTTTTCAGAGGGCTATGCCAGTTACAATGAATTGGATTGTTATTGTTGTTCTTTTAAGAAGAAACAATGGAATAACATTTGTTCAGACTAACATAATAAGCCAGTCTGCAAACAATGAGGATTCAAAATAAGATATCCTGGTATGGGAGTCATTTCATAGTAGTTCCATGGGCAATTTTTTTAATTTCCTGCTGAGATAGTGGATGCTGGATGTTCCCTACTTCTCTTATAGTCATCCTTATGCATGAGGTTAAGGAATTTGGCAATATCCTTGTAAGGAAGAGTTGAGGAATTTTAGAAAGCCTACTTTTTTTTCCTTTTTTTTCCTTCTTTTTTTTTTTTTTTTTTTTCAGTATTGGAGCCAATAACACAGTAAAAACCTCATATATTTACCTATGTAATTATAAAGGAGTGTATTTGGAAGGTAGTTATGTGGGCTATAGGAGATACACCTGGAAACAGAACCTGGTTCAGCTGTGTGATAAATTTGAATAACTGGGTTAATATTAGCATATACTTATTTCTAACGTAATGTGCAGACAAAAGACTACAGCATTACATTTGATGTTATGAACTATACACACAGTGTAAAGTCAGTTAAAACTAACAGGGAAGATGGAGAGCAGTACAAAGGAAAGATTTAAAGCAAGATACTTGATGGCAGACCAAAGTTGTTTGTACAGAACAGGCTTGCTCAGTTTGTTTTGTATAATGCCTCACAGGAATCCTAATGAAGACAACAGGTCTCATTAGAGGAATGTACAATTGCTTTAATTTGTTTCCTTTTTTAGAACWCATGCAGTTTTCTGTAGCTTGAATAGCATTATGAATGTGATAACCAGCTTGGGAAACTGATTCCACTTGGCCCTTATAATGAAAGCTAACCTACATCACATCTATTCAGAAGTATTTGAATAATTTCAGGGGGGGTGTTGATCATTATTGCTTTTTSTTGTTGATTTTTGGGGCAGAGGTGGATTGCAGCAAACAATAAAGTTAATTCCTTCAGTGCTACTTCTGTCTTGATTGGAAAATAAGAACGTCAACCAGCTTTTAAGAGAAATCTGAAATTATACCTATTTATCTTCTTGTCTTTATACAACAGAATCTTTATGCACAATTAAATCTAAGTAAAAACATTTACAGGAACATAAGCCCTAGGTAATCTTTTTGACCATGGCTTTGGAGTCTGCCATGACTGACACAAATTAGCCATTTGTGACAGTTTTCAGCAAAGAAACCATACAGACACAGACCTTAAGTTCAGTGTAAGAGCAAATGCCTCCTGTTAAGATTCATCCTGCTAAGACATATACACTTGCTTATTATAGAGCTCTGCAGATTGAGCTAAATAGCTAGACAGAAATTTAAGAGCTATCCATACATATTTATCAAAACTGGACTTTTTTTTTGTGTGTGAAAACATTTATTTTGACAAAAGTGATGAAGTTTTCTTGAGTCTAGCATTAAATTCTGGTCTCAGAGAGTCATGCTGACCTAGATAATAGCTGATATGTCAGGATATGCACAGGGAAGATAGAAAACCAGTTATAGGTCATTGATCTCAATGTTTGTTTTTTTTTCCCACTTAGGTATTAAGAAATCAAACAGATCCGATTTTGATTCTGCATCAAAACAAAAACTAATTTTGAAACAATCTTTTTTTTTCATAAAATGGAAATGTTGTTCTTCTAGACAGCCCTAATGAGCTGCCATAATRATAACAAATCATATGCTCATGAGATTTCCTGCACAACATTGTAACATAAAGAGGTTTATATCAGATCAAAAAAAGCATCTTAAGTTTGGACATATACCCAAATAGCCTGACTTCACACTTACTTCAGTTAAGTTTCTCAAAATATACGTGACATAAAGGAAGGAAGAGTAAGACAGGGTTTTTCCTACCCCCATCCATCCGAAGCAGGTTTAGAATAAATGATGTTTCAGTATACTCTGTAACATAAGGATTTCAGTAGAATTAGTCAGGAAAATTGGTTTCTGTAAGAGGGATGGATCTAATGCATGTAACACTAGATAACAATTGATACCAAAAATGAGTGTACATATCTATAGCTGTTTACTAAAAATAAATCACGTTAAGTGAAAAGGCAAAAAAAAGGGGCTTTTTTATGAATACATTCTGCTCAACTACTCTTCACCCTCCACTCAGCAAGTTTGACTTTAGTCTACTTTTGACTTCAACAAACTGGTTAGTGGTACTTGTTTTCATTGCATTGATGTCATAATGTGAGAAAGCATAGTCTTTCTAACCACATAACCATCTTCAGTCACTGAAAATACGGAATCTTTTAAAAGCCAAGAGGAGAGGAACTTGGAATGAAGGATCCAACTGGTACAAGAAGGAATAAATTGTATGTCACTGGAACCATAACAACAACAAAAAGGAAGAAAAAAGAATCTGGGATGAATGAAATAAATAGCAATAAATAGGAAGGAAAAAATCCACCTCAAAATATGCATAAATAGAGGAAAATAATTTRTGACAGACTCAAACCTTCAAAAATCTTGAAATTGTTTTTTATTTTTTTCATCAGTTCTGAGAACCTCAGATAAAAATAGTTTTGTAATTAAGTTACTGAGGTAGCACTCAGGAAACTGCAGTTTATTTATTGCCTCTGTCAGATTTTCTTTGCAATTAGAGAAAATCCCTTAGATATTGTGATTTAAAGGCCTTGACGGCAAAACGAAGACAGCAATATTTCTCTCTCCACCCCTTATTTCCAATACTGTTCCTTTAGATTACGTTCATTAGGTACAGAAAGCAAGTATGAAAAGATGATTCAGTACCTCCATGAGCTGACATGGGAATATGAGCAAGTCAAGTTCTGGCTCCTGTATTAATGAATATYATTTATACAAAAGGAAACAATTCTACTGGAGAAAATAAAAATTAACATCTCGCTCACATGTGAAGACTGTCATGCTTATCTTCAAAGATGGCAAGACCTACCACTTGCCAGCCTAGTTGTGTTCCTTGGTATAGCCCAGTATATATGATTTCTGCTGTGACTACTAAGAGGCAAYAGGCATTGTGCTGACCTGGTTGTGCAGGGTCTCAGGACAATTCCAGGCTTATATTGACCTGAGATGATCTCAGCTTGCTTTAGCTGTTATCAAAGGTCTTTTGGTCAAGTGGCTATTGACTAAATTTTTTCACCTTAGCTCTTATAATATACATGGTGAAGATCTGACAACCTCTGTAATCATTGAGTAACAAACATTAATTCTTTATGTTAATTGGGGCTGTGGAAAGTTAATGAATAACTTAAGCTAACAGTTAGTTTAAGGTGATTTAAGTTTGGCAAGAATCAGTGAAGAAAGAGCAAGAAGGAAACTATTAGAAAGCTTACAAAAACATCCCCAAGAAAACCAAAAATGAAGAAGATTGAAATCAAAGCCATCATTGTATTYCTCTGGGTTACGGTTTTATTAGGAACTTGATTACCTGGAAACCCCTTAAACTCCCATTATTGAGAAAACTAAACTGTCTGACTGTACAAGAATATCTGAGGGTAAACTAAGGAAAGGGTTAGAAATCGTAAAGTTTGCATGTGTCGGTCTTAACTGCATTATTAAAAGGATATACTAGAATCATAGAATCATTTAGGTTGGAAAAGACCTCTAAGATCATCAAGTCCAACCGCTAACCCAGCACTGTCAAGTCAACTAAACCTTGTCCCTAAGCTCCACGTCTACATGTCTTTTAAATACATCCAGTGATGGTGACTCCACCACTTCCCTGGGAAGCCTGTTCCAATGCCTGACTACCCTTTCAKTGAARAAATTTTTCCTAATATCCAATCTAAACCTACCCTGGCACAACTTCAGGCCATTTCCTCTCGTCCTATCACTTGTTACTTGGGAAAAGAGACCGACACCCGCCTCGCTACAACCTCCTTTCAGGTAGTGGTAGAGAGCGATAAGGTCTCCCCTCAGCCTCCTCTTCTCCAGGCTAAACAACCCCAGCTCCCTCAGCCGCTCCTCATAAGACCTGTGCTCCAGACCCTTCACCAGCTTCGTTGCCCTTCTCTGGACACGCTCCAGCACCTCAATGTCCTTCTTAGAATCATAGAATCATAGAATCATTAAGGTTGGAAAAGACCTCTAAGATCATCGAGTCCAACCATCAACCCAGTACCCATGCCCACTAAACCATGTCCCGAAGCACCTCATCCACACGTTTTTTGAACACCTCCAGGGGTGGTGACTCCACCACTTCCCTGGGCAGCCTGTTCTTGTAGTGAGGGGCCCAAAACTGAACACAGGATTCGAGGTGCGGCCTCACCAGTGCCAAGTACAGGGGCACCATCACCTCCCTACTCCTGCTGGCCACACTATTCCTGACACAGGCCAGGATGCCGTTGGCCTTCTTGGCCACCTGGGCACACTGCCGGCTCATGTTCAGCCGGCTGTCAACCACCGCCCCCAAGTCCTTTTCCGCCAGGCAGCTTTCCAGCCACTCTTCCCCAAGCCTGGAGCGTTGCCTGGGGTTGTTGTGACCCAAGTGCAGGACYBRGCACTTGGCCTTGTTGAACCTCATGCAGTTGGCCTCGGCCCATCGATCCAGCCTGTCCAGATCCCTCTGCAGAGCCTTCCTACCCTCAGGCATCTCAACACTGCCGCCCAGCTTGGTGTCATCTGAGAACTTACTGAGGGAGCACTCAACCCCCTCATCCACATCCTTGATAAAGATGTTAAACAAGACTGGCCTCAAAACTGAGCCCTGGGGAACACCACTCGTGACTGGCCACCAACTGGATTTAACTTCATTCACCACAACTCTCTGGGCTCGGCCATCCAGCCAGTTTTTTACCCAGCGAAGAGTACACCTGTCCAAGCCATGAGCCGCCAGCTTCTCTAGGAGAATGCTGTGGGAGACGATGTCAAAGGCTTTACTAAAGTCCAGGCAGACCACATCCACAGCCTTCCCCTCATCCACTAAGTGGGTCACCTTGTTGTAGAAGGAGATGAGGTTAGTCAAGCAGGACCTGCCTCTCATAAATCCATGCTGACTGGGCCTGATCACCTGGTTGTCCTGTATGTGATGTGTGATGGCACTCAAGATGATCTGCTCCATAACCTTTCCTGGCACTGAGGTCAGGCTGACAGGCCTGTAGTTTTCCGGATCCTCCTTCTGGCCCTTCTTGTAGAAGGGCATCACATTTGCTAACCTCCAGTCAACTGGGACCTCCCCAATTAGCCAGGACTGCTGATAAATGATGGGAAGTGACTTGGTGAGCACTTCCGCCATCTCCCTCAGTACCCTTGGGTGGATCCCATCCAGTCCCATAGACTTGTGTGTGTCTAAGTGGTGCAGCAGGTTGCTAACCATTTCCTCTTGGATTATGGGGGCTTCATTCTGCTCCCCGTCCCTGCCTTCCAGCTCAGGGGCTGGGTCCCCCAAGAACAACTGGTCTTACTCTTAAAGCCTGAGGCAAAGAAGGCATTAAGCTTTTTCCTCATCCTTTGTCACTATGTTTCACCCCACATTTAATAAAGGATGRAGATTCTCCTTAACACTCCTTTTGTTGTTAATATATTTATAGAAACTGCTTTTATTGTCTTTTATAGCAGTAGCCAGATGTAGTTGTGCTTTGGCCTCTCTAATTATCTCCCTGTCTAACCTTACAACATCCCTGTAGTCCTCCTGAGTTGCCTGCCTCTTCTTCCAAAGGTCATAAACTCTCCATTTTTTCCTGAGTTCCATCCAAAGCTCTCTGTTCAGCCAGGCTGGTCTCCTTCCCCGCCAGCTTGTCTTTCAGCAAATGGGGACAGCCTGCTCCTGCGCCTTTAAGACTTCCTTCTTGAAGAACGTCCAGCCTCCTGGGACTCCTTTGTCCTTCATGATTGCCTCCCAAGGGACTCTCTCAACCAGTGTCCTGAACAGGCCAAAGTCTGCCCTCCTTAAGTCCCAGGTCCCCTCCTTACTTCTCCAAGAATCAAAAACTCTACCATTTCATGATGGCTATGCCCAAGATGGTCTCCAACCATCTCATCACTCACCAAGTCCTTCTCTGTTCACAAACAGCAGGTCCAGTGGGGCACCTTCCCTTGTTGGCTCACTCACCAGCTGTGTCAGGAAACTATCTTCCACACACTCCAGGAATCTCCTAGACTGTTTCCTCTCTGCTGTGTTGTATTTCCACCAGACATCTGGTAAGTTGAAGTCCCCCACGAGGACAAGGGCTAGTGATTCTGAGACTTCTCCCAGCTGCTTATAGAATATTTTGTCTGCCTCTTCATCCTGGTTGGGTGGTCTATAACAGACTCCCACCATGGTATCTGCCTTGTTGGCCTTCCCCCTGACTCTTACCCATAAACACTCAACCCTACCATTACTATCATTAAGCYCTAGACAATCAAAACACTCCCTAACGTACAGGGCCACCCCACTGCCTTTCCTTCCTTGCCTATCCCTTCTGAGGAGTTTATAGCCATTCATTGCAGCATGCCAGTTGTGCTAGTTATCCCACCACGTTTCGTGACGGCAACTATATCGAAGTTTTCCTGCTGTACAATGGCTTCCAGAGCCTCCTGTTTGATGCTGAGTGCATTGTTGTAGATGCACTTCAATTGGGCTGTTGATCCCGCCACCTTTTTAGGCGTTACTTTCAATCTCATTGGAATAATAACTGTTGTATTTTGATAAGACCGGGCTTGATTTAAACTAACAATAAATTATTAGCTGCACTTACTAGGTGTGTTCCGTTTTGGTCATAACAAGATCTTTAGTGTAACACTAGGAGACTGTGAAGCAAATCTTCCTTGAGCCATGTCTAGGTATGTGATGTGAAGAGGCTAGCCTGGATTTACCATGGGAAAACTGTGCTTAATGGACTAGATTATCTTTATGATGAGATGACTGGCTTGGTAGATAGTGGTAGGCAGTGGAAATTCTTTACCTTGCCTTTAGCAAGGCTTTTGGGACAGTCTCTTACAGTGTCTTTTTAGTAAGATTAGAAAAAAATTTGAACTTTTCTTCAAAATCTGCCTAAGCTCTAACTTTGAAGTTAACTCCCCCACACACCTGAGCAGTSACAACAGATGACTTCCAGAGGTCCCTTTCAGCTTAAATTATTGCACAATTTTATGAGTACCCCATCCTTCGTACATTCAGCAGAATGGTTGTTTAAGCACTCCTTGAAGAAATTTAAGTCTCAAATGCCTTGGTGTCTAACAGAAATTTGGAAATCATTCCAATGAACAAATTGATTTGCCTGGCAAGAAATACATTTCTAGTTCAGCATTACAGCATAATCGTAGATCCACATCCCTAAGTAATTATACAAAGCTTATTTCCCTTCTCTCTTCAGGAAATGAATGTATGACTCCGAACTGTCAAAGAAGGAAAACAGTTTCCATATGAACTCYGATTCTTACTTGCTTGGGAACTCAGAGGCACCTTCAATAGAGGCCAGCTGTCTCAAATTCAAGAACAGAAATTTGTTTTGTCTTGTTTTCCCGGCCGCAATAAAATACAAATTTGGCAGAAATACTAAGATCCAATTGCTCATAAGTAAATGGCAGCTTAAACAAAGACAGTTGGGCAGTAATTGATTCTGTGTTTTCAGTTGTTTCCATTTCAAGCTTTGTCATTGACTTTATTGGTACATGTTCTGTGTTGGCTAAGATTTTTGTTAGATATGCCAAGAAAAATAATTTAGAATTTTGCAATCTAAGCAGTTCACAGCACTCTGTTACCTGCACCATTTTCCAAGTAGTTTCTTATGTCCTTATTCACTGAATAGGGAACCTAAATTCTGCACTCGTGCTGAATATTTCCTTCCTGAATAATGTGAGGAAAGGCTTTTAAATATTGATATTGACTAAAAGGTGAGACGAGAAGACCAAGAATACCTGAAAAAAAACTGGAACTGGTAAGGCAAAATTTATTCCTGACACTGGGGTTTGACTAGAACACCCTGTATCTATAACTTTGCAAGAGCTGTGAATCCTGTAATAATGTAATGAATTGAAAAGTCCTAATGAGTTCAGCAGGCCAGGTCCTTGATGTAGATGAGTTTTGTGGGAAGGATGCCACATAAAGGCCGGTCTAGTCACCAAGAAATCTTTATCTGCAGCTGAACATAATCTGTGAATGATGAGGGCGTATAATGTATAGTAACAAGGGGTGGGACTCACCTCTACTTTTAGCTGTCTTGAAGTTAAGTGTCTAATTTAAGCTATTCCCTTAGACTCTCCATAGTTAAGGGAGAGATAGAGCTAAGATGAATCACTTTCTGTAGATCTCTCTCTTAAATACCCATCATAAAATGGAATGAATTGCCCTCCAGAGGCACTAATCTCCCACAGCTGACTGTAGAGGGAGCCTGGTTGTCTAGCTCATACTAAACACCTAATCTGTTCTGAGATGCCACTGTACCTTTCCGTGAGACAATTAGCTATCAAATCAAAAGAAACCACCATTGTTTTCAGATAAGAAAAAACATTCCAGGTCTGGAAAACTGATGCCAGGACTGTTCCATAATTCAGGTCTGACTATAGATTTGTTGGTTGCTTTCTCTTTGCTTTCCTTTTGCTTTCAATGATTAAAATGTTTTAAGGAAATTAAAATGTAGTGTGAATATCCACTGAGAACAATCCCATGAGAGCTCCAAAGCCAGGTTTTTGAGCACCTTGAAATTACCCTTTCCTTCCCCTGTATTGTTGCATTACTTATCCTGTGTCGGCTTCATGCTGTTCTGCACAAATCAAAGAAACATCTTTAACAATCAGCCAGGAAACCTGTTTTCCTATCAATCTGTCTGGTTTCTTGCATTGCCAAGAGGAGAATGCAAATTATTTTGTGCATAGAGATGCAAAAGCAGTGTGGTTCAGAACTCTTCCGCAGGTTATATTTCTCTTCAACATAATAGTCAGCTAAAACTCCCTTCCAAATCCACTGTCATTAAAAAATCTTCCATTAAAATCTTCCTTTAAATTCCATGATCTTTCAAAGTAATCAAAGAAACAGGAGGTGAGATATTGTTTAAATTTATCCCTGGTGCCAGGGTTAGAAGCCCAGACTTCCTCCACTGAGGGAAAGACTAGAGGAGACTCAAACTGATTTATAGAAATGCTATTGCCTGACCTCCTAATTTAAGAGGTTATACAGATTGTGCACAAATTTCTATTTGGAAAGGATCTTAAAACAGCAACTAATACTGCTTTATCATTCTCTTCCTGTGAATTTTACAATCAGAGGTCAAAAAGATAGTGGATGTTAATTCTGACTGCTATATTTTCTGGACCTTCAACAGGTAATATGTGTTAAACTGGAGTGATTCAGGCTCATTTTAAAGGGATTAAATTGATCTCCATTTCTGAAATGAGAGAAGATACCTCTGCCCACATCTTTCAGGTATGTCAAAGGAGGCTAAAAAGTTGGCTAAGAATAACTTACTGAGCTTGTGTGGACTTCCCCCAAACAGATTTAGTAATGTAAACGACAGCCAGAAAACACTACTAGACCTAAATCCTTTTGAAGTCTAGCAGCAACATGTCCATCCTAATGATCTCACTTTCTTCACTTTCCCTAACCTTTCTGGAATGCTGTCATCGCTAATTGTGTGAAATACATATAAACTCTGACATCTCTGAGAAATTCATACTCCATTTGTTTGTGGATAATATTAAGTGTTCATATTAAATTATACAGATTTAGTGTTGAAGGAAGGTTGTTGAAGGAAATACTGCATCCCACCTTCAGCCCAGGAAAAGGCCACAGACGCGGTAAGGACCTGACAGTGCAGGATCTCAGTCCTCGTCCAGGTTTGTACTGACCTGAGATAGTCTTAGCTTGCTTTAGCTCTGACAGTATCTGTCTTTTGGTCAAGTGGCTACTATCCAGCTTGTTTTAGCTTAGGTTTGTGAGTGCCGTATGCAGTACAAATCTAACAAACCTCTATAGTCACTGAGTAACAAATGATAACTCTGTGCTAATGGGCTGGATGTATAATATAAGCTGGATGCAAATGAAAAGAAAGTAGATTGCGTGTGAGAAGACTTACACAAATATGTTTGTGTCAGGTGGATCCAAGCGGATCGAAGACCAGAGTGGAGGAAACACCCACCATCAGCAGTGTGTTCCTCCCAGTAGAAGACTCAGGACATGGAGGACTCATTGTAACCCCTCTCCTCCTCACCTGTCCTTCTCCTTGGGGAAAACTGATGTTGTCGCCTTCAGGACCCAGATGAACATAGAAAGGTTAAGCATAAGACCAGAGAAAAGGGCTAGATAAAGGAGAGTTTCAAACTTTAATTAAAAAAAAAAAAAAATAGTTAGTCCCACCCCCCCCGCCCCCAAACCTCCAAAACACTTTCTGGTGCTTTTCTGAAATCCACTTCAAAATTTTATTTTTTTATTTGGGAAATGCAAAACACAAGCTGTAATTCACAGGTTTTATGCCTCCATGCAGCTTCATGAACCGGTCACATCACTAATTCCATTTCTCCTACGTCACACCTCAGCTGGAGGTATTCCATACTGTCTTATTGGCATCACAAAACGAGAAGGGTTAAACATATGGTAAATATACGTAGTCAAAAACCTAAAAGGGAAAATGGAGTCCCAAGATATACAAATTCCTCTGATGCACTACAGTTATAATTTCTGGTTTGTTTTTTTTTATTATTATTATTTTTTATTTTAATATTATTATCTAAAACTGAAAATTCTGTTTTCTCTAGGGATTTCCTCTACCCATCATACCCTATAAATTTATTGTATTCACCAGCACCCTATCACATCCAGTTTTATGGAAACAATGGGAATTCTTCTTTTTCCTCTTACAGAATCTTTCACAGTCTGACAGATCTCTCCATAATTACATATTTTCTGATGTCCAGCCTACAAATTTCTCTGCCTTATTTCCTCCTGTTAATTGTGGATCAGTCCCTTTGAAATGATCTAAATAAAGCTTGTCCTTTTTTGTTGTTTACTTCCTTGAATGAATCACAATGATCATATTTTCTAAAACCTGTCATTTGGTCAATATATATTTAGGTTTTAGGCTACACAGAGGAAGCCCTTGTGGGTACAGGGTTGATCATCTGAGGGTTATCCCCTATTTGTTCTTTTTAGTGAGTAGCGGTGCAGAAATGCATTCCAGATTTGATCAAAGGTATCTAGTATCTCACTCTGTTCAAAGGCTGCTCATTCATATTTTACACTTTCAAGAACAGCATTGACCTAGCAATCAATAAGAGATGTTAAGATTTTTTTTTTCCTGTCCTTACCTATAGTTGCTTGAAGGGAACATTTATGTTTATAAGCTGTCACCACAGATGATTCTATTTTTTTATAATTAGGCCTGCGATTGCCATGATTCAAGCCTAAAGCAAAACTTTTTTAAAGTTAGTTAATATTGTTACTGTAGACTATGGAAGATGACTACAGACACAGACCAGCCATGTGAAGTATAGCAAGGAAAGACAAAAGCACTTGCAATACCTAAGCCCTTGAAAAATAAATGCAGAGGTAAAAAACTCAGCTACAAATTTCAGGAACATATTCAGCACTATTCAGTGTATCCCATGGCATTTAAGCCTCTGAACTATTTACCATTTCTCATCATACACATCTGAGCTTTGTCGAAAACTAGAGTAATAGTTGTTTTTTTACACCTAGGAAATTCACCATCTCACAGAATCACAATAGTCTGTCACATAAGTAAATACTAACACAGAGTATTTTAAATAAAAAAAGCAGAATGTAATCTATTCATCAAAACGGTGAATGTTTTCTTTTGTTCATTTTAGGCTCTGCTTTTCCCTGAGAGACATACAATTTTTGCTCTAGAGATCTATTATTCTATTTCTTGTGATGAGTGTAAAGGGCAGAAATCTTAAAGGCACGAGACCCTGAATGCCTTGGGATATTTTTATGGAATATAGAAGGTATAAATCTGAGGTTCAAATTTTATGCTGCAGCAAGTAAGTCGTCTCATTTGGGGAGCCTCCCTTTGCTTCTCACCAGCATCTGAGGTGCATGATGCACTCCTTGCATTCAACCTCTATGTATAAGTAATGAAATATTTTCTGGACCAGATTGAATACACAACGGTATTTTCATAGCCCTGGGGCTAGAACACTCACTGGAGAGGAAGCAGATGCCATTTGCCRTGCTGAACCTGGTAGAGGAATATGAATCCAAGTTTCTTGCATCTAGGAAGAATAGGATCACCAAGGGCTAGACTTCAGTTTTATGACTCACTTCTGAGCCTCTTTGGGAACACACCTCTCTCCTTGTCTCCCCCTCCTTCAAAAATAAAGACCTAGATACAGCATTTCAGGGATGCTGAAGGGACCATTTTAATATTTCTGATACTTCAAAAATAGTCAACTAAAATATGTACGTTTGAATCAAATTAGTGATTATTTGTGTGGTCTGAAACAGCCACATTTTATGGAGGACAAATAAATCCTTGAGACATTCTTTGCTTCTTCCCCATTCCAAAACCTGTACTCTACAGATATCTTCCTGAAGAGAGTCATAATGTTGATGAAAAACCTTTTGAGTAGTGTCATGGGACACTATATTTTTCCTTATGAGGAAAAATATATCTTCATGCACAGCTAGATAGTTAATGCTAATAAATGTTTACTGGCACATAAAAATAGAGTAGCATTGATCAGCAAGGAGGGTTTTTTGGTTTGTTTTCCCTTTTTTGTTTTTAAACAAAGTTGTACATGTGTGAATCATGTCACTGTYGAAGCTGGGATGAGGTTTAGCATCTGACTGGTAAACTTACAATAGTGATAGCATGTGAAAAGAGTAGATACTGATTTTAAAAACAGCTTCTGGAGTCCAGCTTTTAGCATGTATCTGAACTGCTGCCATCTACTGAAGAAAACAGGTCATTCCTGTTCAGGAGCACCAGTAATCCAGCAAGCAAACTACCACTGCCTGTGCCTTTGGTCGTTTGAATTACAAATCTTATCTCAGATGCAGCATGTGTGAAATTAACCGAGTGTGCGCTAGTAGCCACTCACTTCTTATAAAGCAAGCCCAGCGAGTACGTTCTCAGAGATACCGTTATGCTGTCACCAAGTGAAGCTCAACAGGTGATAGACTCGGCATCTGCCTCTGGGAGAATCTGAAATTATAGAAGTTTATTGCATTTCATTTATCATGTCGTGCTTGTTAGCATGCTGTTTTATAGGCACATTGCTCCGCAGTGTAACCATTTTAGTGTGCAAACTCTATGTTTTTAGTTTAATTTGCAACAGATATGATATAAAGATAAATGAGATGGTGTTTCTTACCCACCAACTGGAATTGTCCCCAGCAGTTTGCTAGCCATCAATCACAACAGGGATGGAAGACCTTCTGCAACACACATTAAGAACTCCTTATTTGCAAAGACAAAAATGAAGTAAAGAGAAATCACTAYATACAATTTCATTCAGCTCTACGTATTACGGATTATATCTATGCACAGATTTCATATCCCAGAAAAAGACTATGGAGACAAAAACAGATTCGGTGAACAGCGTACGTGTTTACATTATCTCTCTTAAAAGTGCACATGTGGTTTGTAATCATGATTTATTGATATGGTTCGACCAAGGCCCAGATTCATTTTAGCTAAATTTTGACACTTAGATGAGATGCTTCAGCATTTTGCTTTTCTCAGCAGAAAGATAGGGTCCCGTCTAACAGTARCTAATAACAGAAACACAATCTGGARCTTTAACTAGGCRAGGCACCTACAGGAACTATCCTCTCAGGTGCTTCACTGAGGTACGTAAAATTGTCAGAAATTAAAATGTCTATGAGACCAGCAGGTGACACAGAAGAAGGTGATTGGTAAACGTGATGGAAACCAGCAGAACTGCATTCATAGATGTACCATGTTTCTCTTTGCCAATAAGTCACTTTTCACCTCTGTATGAAAGGTGGTGTTTTCTTGGGCTGCCAGTCCTTCTCATTTCAGATGAGTTCTTCAGAGAAGGCGTTACCTCCTATTGCAAACGGGCAAGGATCATGCCTAAGGTAGTGTAGGCCATATTCTGATTTCGTACCTTTTGCTCACATCATGTATCATTGCAAGAATTATTTGAGTTCTAAACAGAACGTTTCCTTGCGTTGAAAAAAATGTATTTTTATGACATGAGCAGAAACAGTAAAGCTCATTCCTTATCAGTTAATGGACCATAATGGATATTTAGCTTAATTTATTGATAAACTTCACATAAAAAAGTATATAATTTTTAAATGGAAAGTGTTGATAATTATTTTATTTAAATTAGATTTTATATGAAAATAAATCCTTATAGTATCATAAGTGCATTGTGGTAGAGAACATACTTTACTTGCAGGTTAAATGTTCAATCTTTTAAGAATTTTCAAGAAATAATTGTTGAATAAATTTCTCAATACCTTTAATATTGTTTTTGGTTGTTGTTGTTGTTGTTGTTGTTGTTATGAATGGCTGAAATATTGCTTTTTATTTCCCACAAGTATTTCAGACTTTGACTTTTCCCCACTTCCAATAGGACAAGAAGGATCTAATAAGTAAATCAAAATGATTATCAACTCATATCAATCAATGTGTTTATTTTGCTTTTGTTTCCTTTCTCTAACTTAAAGTTAAATSCCTTATTAAGGGTAGATCTTAAAAATAAAAAATATTATTTTTTAAAACAGAACATTTCTTCCCCTCATAATAAGTTGGAAAGCAGCTTTCCAAAAGCTTTCATATTAATGATTRAAAAGAGAWCAAAAMCAAMCAAACAAACAAACAAACAAATGAAAAAAAAATCAATATTTTTGAATGGAGTGGGAGTGCGTGGGACAGGAGAGGAAAAAAAGTGCTTGAAAAAGCATTTTGGTTTAAAAAAAGTGGTTAGAATATAATTCTGGCAAGAATGAATAAGACTGTGAAGCTCAAAGAATCTTAATTGACTTTMTTTTCTTTTTGCCCCATAAACCCACTGACACTGGGCAGTGTGGGTMATTTTCTCCAAATCAGGGTTTCACTGGCACCTGCTACTTGCRGATTAGCATTGATGATTTATTTACTTACCTCAAATATTAAACAACCCCCTGCCGAATGTGAAATGTTACAATATGAATCAGTTAGAGGTGAGAATAAACCATTTGATTTGCAATACCTATGGTGAATGACACAAACAAATCAAATTAAGAGAGTCAGCAGTGTACCCCAAGGGTCTGAGAACAACATCAGTTTTAATAAGCTAACTGCTATTAGTAATAGTGGAAGAGGTTTTTACGTGACCACAAATGAGTTCCGCTAGAGGATATATGATTTCATTGCATTTGTACCAACTTCTAGATTGCATATACTCTGGGTCATTGGAACTGAATGAATTGTCTGACCATAGGTACTGATTTTCTAATTCTGGTCCAATCTTCCTAATTTCGGACAGCACAAGACATAGACAAATTTATAAAAATGGCAAAAGCCGTCAACATGCCCTGCTGGCTGTCCCATGGCTGATTCTGAGAATACTTTCCTCTTTGGTCACCATATGCTGCATTTCAGGACCTTCCATTCGTCAGAAAGGTTCATGCTCTGGTTTTGATATCTTTTTTTAGAGTACTAAAAGAACTTCCTTTTGTAAAAGTCTGGTTGTCTTCTACTCAGTACATCTTCTGTTTCCCCAGATTGCTCATCTAGAAAGTACTGCTTCACTGTGGCTTGCAAAAAACGGTTGCAGTTGAAATACACCCTGTTAACACAGGACTTGGCTGAATTAGCAACATATGGAGAAGGGTATCAAGCAAGACTAGGTCTTGCAAAAACATGAGTCCTTACAGTGGGTTGGCCAGAAAAAGCAACAGAAGTTAATTCATACTGGTAAGAAACACAAACCACTTCTTCCACTGGGGACATCCACTGTCCTGGGGAACTTTGGTCTAAGTAGGAGAACTTACAGCTTAAAATGTATATATTGTCCTGCAGTGATTTTTATTTGTTAACATCTCTTGGAATCCTAGTCCAAGACGGAAATGRAAAAAGCAACAGTAAGGACACAGTATGGTTTAATAAAGAAGATGAAAAAAATTAAGAAGGGATGAAAGAAAGATGAAAAAAAMCAACATTTAATGGTAGATGTGTGGCCATAGACAACACTGTTTGCCTTTTCTGTCCTTTTACCCTTACAGTCTTTATAACACTGTGTCAGTACACACTTTCATAAACATGTAAATAGTAAATGCATATATAACCAACAAGACAAGAGAAAATTGCCAAAGATTCAGTGCAAAGCTGGGTCTTAGAGGGATCCTGCTAYGGCCATTGTATTTTACCTGAAATACATTCAAACATCTTGATGACTACTATAAAGTACTAGAAAAAGGCTAAATGATCTACTGTACTTTTCATCAGGCTTTATGCTGTGAAATCACTGGAGAGGGAAACTCTTTTTCCAAGCAGATAACACAAAAAAGGGACAAATCCTGATATGGCTTTCTCAGCATAACCATTCAGAAAGCAGCAATAATTTATATTTACAGTGTTTGATGCGCCATTTTTGGTCTCCACATGCTCACTTTAAAATTCAGGCAGCGGAAAGAAAAAAGTCCTTGGAACACAGCTGCAATGATCTGTATAAAATAAAGTTAGTTCTATCTAAGTATCCACCTGGATGCCCTGAAAATGAGAGTATGCAAACCAAAACCGGGAAAGAAAAGGAAAACAAAATGAAACCGCTAAAGATGATGCGACATAGGAAAGGTTCTCCGCTTGCTTAATTTGACCATTTTAACGGAGCATGTTGTGTTTATGTTCTGACTGTTTATGTGAGGAACTAATGAAGCTGTTTCTCCCTTTAAGGGGCCAGAGGGACCCGGGGAGTCATTGCGAGGCTAGCGCTCGGGCTAGCGGTCTGTTCAGCCAGAGAGGCTGCCGGGCGATGCCCGCGACTCGTGCTGTGCAGCAAGGCTCTGCCCAAATGCATTTCCGAAGGGACGTGTGTGTTTTATGTATGCAACAGCTGTTCCATTACCTCCCTTAAAATGACTTCATAAAGCAGAGAACCTTTTCCCAATTTATTTTAGTTGCTCGCGTTGAACGGCTTATCTAAGCTTGATCCAAAGCCCATGGAATTCTATGGAGAGACTTTTCATTAACTTTTTAGAGCAGGCATCAGATTCATTAGAGAAAAAGTCTTTGGATTATTTCTTGTTTCCTTTAACAAAAGTCCCCATTGTCCTCAGCACTGAGCATACTATATCCTCTATTTTAGATAGAATTAAATATCAAAGGGGAAATTTCCACAGGTTCAGAGCTTTTGCTCTGTTCATGTATATGTTGTGATTCTTATCCAAAGTTTAGTCCGATACTTTTGTGTGCTGATTGGGTTTAAAAACCTTGAAACAGTACTTAACTTCATATAGCAATTTTTTCTTACTTTGTTAACGTTTACAGACTCCACTTCAGATAAGAAGTTAAATAGATGAGAGAAACAAAGTTTCAGTTTTGGACTGGGTCAGGAAAAAGATGATTTGGATGTAGTTTCCACTAATTTTTTTTTCCATATAAATCAGAGAGTTTTGAAAAATGTTATTTAAAAATTAAATCAAAGATTTTAATAAGAGAAAATATTTTATTCTGGTAGTTCTGTAACAAAATCTATAACTTCTTCATTTCACTTCATATTTCTCTTAATAAAACAGTTTACAACTCCATTTTGCTTTTCTTTGAGTTTTGGAACAGAAGTAAATTGAAACAATAAAAAAATAATAATGAAATAACAAACCTAATTCTCACCTCAGTTGCTAATTGTAATTTTCTTTCTATACCACTGGAGTAGGTGGCTGCCGGAAGGGCCAGGAATTGAAATCAAATTACAGACTGCACTTGTTTCTCACACTACTTGTGCCATGATGTCAGACTAGCCAAATTGTGGCCGACTGCCAGCATACTTAAAAATCCTTTGAAAAGTCGATATCCAGTGGTTGGAAGACCAGTTTTTTGTTTGTTTTATTGGCAAGGGAGAGGAAGGCTAAACAGCTGCTACTTAGAGTGTTCATGAGCAAACAAACAAAAGATAACATGCAAACAAAAATAGACAGCTCTTGCTAATATAAGATATTCTTACCTTGTTGAGGCCAATACAGAAAAGTTTTGCTTGTGCTCCGGAAGCAGTGCAGTCATGTTATTGTTGACTTAGACCTAAATGACCATATGTATATACATATATATATATATATCTTTAAGTAGGCTTACTATCTTGCACTTGATATTAAAAACCAAAAAGAAAAGAAAGGCTACAAAAAGCTGGGGCACATGTTGACCTAATCCAATATTATTTTTTTTTTACTGGACCTGAGGATAAGTACAAAGCCAGAGTAAGAACATCATGAGCCTTCCTTAACAACCTATGTGAATGCAAACTTAAAGGCTTCCTAAACCAGGGGCTGTACCTTTATATTTAACAGACTTTGGATATGTCCCATCACTACCTGGGACATGTGCTAACAAAATCTGTGTTAACTTCAGCTTTGTGGCTTCCTGATTAGAGCTGGTTTATGTCTGGGTAGCTGAGGGCATAAGCACTGTCTATGAAACTTCCTTTCCATTGAATTTTATAAGAATTGTTCAAACTTTAGGGCTTTAAATAAAAGTTGAGCTAAAACTAATCCTTTGCTGAAAGACAGTGGTGATTCTGCAAGTGTTTGCCTTCTCTCTCCCCTAGAGCTGCACCCCCATGTGCGGGTATTTTTTGCAGAGCTTGAGCAAAGGAAATGCCTCCAGAGGCTGAAATGCAGAATCTGAGAGAAGAGATAGTGGGAGAATGGTGTGGTTTCCCTTTGGAAAGCACCAGGGTTTGAAAATCTGGAAAAGGCTTTTGTGTCAGGAGGAGCTTGAGAATAAAACCAGGATTTGCTGGAGGGACAAAAAAGGAGAGGGAATGCAGGAGAACAGAAGGTACCATGGTGCACATTAGCACATGATATGACTCAAAGGGGCATTTTCATTTACATTGGTTTAACTGTTCCACTGAGCACATTAATCCGTTTGCCCGCTGTGCTGTTCTACCCTCTCAACTTCTCTTTGCCCTTTAATCTTTCTCTCCCCTCCCTGCTGTCAGAATATTATCCTCTCTCAGGTTCATTAGGATACAGTTATGAGAGAGCTTCTAGCCTCATTCTGTGGCTGAATCCTGCAGACCTTACTTGGACAAAACTGTCGTTGAAGCCTAGTGTGACTTGWGCCTGAAAGCAGACATCAGGATGGTCAGTGGAATAAGCGTGCTGCTACTGGGGTCACAGCAGCGCCTAGAAGGGCCAGAAGTGAGGACCCTGATGTGCTGGATGCTGCACAGGTCTACCAGGAATCACCGTCTGACAGTTTGATAGCAGTCTAAATACTGCTGATTTCCTTGGAAGGTGGGAATGTGAGACATAGCAAACCAGATGAATGCCACGAAAGATGAAAGTGGAGATGTTACTGACACCTCCACAAGACAAATCATCTGCCCTTTCTCACTCCTCTCCTAAGATGAAGTGAATCTCCTCCCGAAAATACCCACGAGAAGGGTAGTCCGATGTAGTCATATTTAGACATCTAATTGTTTGATGTCTAAGACAGGGCAGACACATCTCTTCATGTGTGTGGGAAGTGACTACAACCTCTAGCTTCTACTGAATGACCCAGTATTGGGACAGGGGCATGAAGGTCTGAGCACTTAGGAAAGTAAATTTTAACTGCATACAATTCATGTCTTGCAAGAGCTAGTAATTTATGAAGACCTATGAAGAAATAAAACAATCGACTAAAATATTAAGAGGCTTTATGAGAAAAAGATGGGCATAACTGAATTGTCATGGGCCTAAGTTGAGTATATGAAATTATTTCAGTCACTTATCTTAAAAAATTGTCTTTTTAAAAATAAGTTCATATGTCATATAGATTAAATAGCTAATCATCAATTTTCTTTGTGAGCACATCTTCCGTTGGAACAGGGTGAGGGAGGAATTGGGAAAGAGAGTGCTCCCAGAAAGTTGCTCCCGAGGCCTCAGGGTTAATTTGGATAATCTCTAGAGAGCAGGGCACAAAAAAAAGCTGTGAAGAAGTAAGGTCAGTCAGAACCAACTGCCAAAAACAGTCCACACTCTCTACAACAAGAACGTGAAACCCTTGTGAATAACACCTTGCACCCTCAGCCATTCTTGGTTTCTCAGGCATACTATAGAGATGCAAGAGACTTCTGATGTGCATTACACTCAGGTCAAAGCTATCAGCCTGGTGCTGATCCCATTTTAAGCCCAATTTAACTATGAAATCAAGGAAGATTTTTTAAAAAATAATTTTTATTTTATAATTTTTGTTGTCTTGTATCTTCAATTATTGATATCACTGAAATAGAGGTGCACTGCTGTAAACTCTCTGCAAAGGAAGCATCAGTTGTCCTGAGATTCCTATCAATGCAGCAGGTTGCAGATGTGGCTCATGCTAGGAAGTTTCTACACCTCTCTAAAGTGAATTCACAGAAGAGATCTTCAAGCACTGCACAGTCTGGGTAAGCAAAAATGGTTCTAAAAGTGTAAAATGAATTTCTGATCAGGTAGGTTGCTCGGTGTGAGTGAAAAATATTTAAATTATTTATAAGATTTGACATTCTTCTTCTGATGAACATTATTCCACAGGAAATTTTGCAATATAAAGTTGTTAATGATATGGGAAGAAACACAGAAAGATCTATTAATTTCCCCCTCCTAAATTCTGATGTAGGTTTATCCTCCGAGTCATATGTATTTCAGTTTTATCCTTTGATATGCCAGTTGTTATTAAAAAAATCACRTTAGCAAAGGTATAAGAATGATTTCTTAGTTTAAATATAAGACTTTGCTAATATTTACCATTTATTCAACACTTCTCACTCCTTTTATCTGTTAGGCATGCAGGTTAAGGCAAGCAAACCGAAATTGTTTTGTTTTGCTATATTATGTCATGCTTTATCGGAACATGTAATTCAGTTGTGGGACTTATTGTCACAAAATGTAGTGTGAGCCCAAAGTAAAAATGAGTTAAATTGCTTTTAAGTAAATTAATTTGCTGAACCCAGGAAAAGACCGTTACGAAATGTTAAGCAAAATAGTATAGATGCAAAGTCTGGYTCTGGAAATCCTTAGGATTTTGTCTTCCATACTGCCAGAACCTGAGGAGGGGTAGCAAAGGAAAATATTACTAGTTGTCTTGTTCTCCTCTTCTATCCAAACCTGTTACTCGCCACTGTCAGAGATGAGGCAGTGAAACAACTAAACCTGCGTGTGACCTGTGTAGCTATTTTTATATTATGTCTTTACAATGGGAGTGTGGAGGCACCGTTATTCCTGTTTTACAGGAGAGAAAGACCAAGCACAGAAAATGGTCATGCAATACGTCACCTGTGTCAGACGGACAAGTCAATTTGATCCACATTATATTCCATGGCCCACTGTTTGCACAATCTGACTTTGCTCTCAGGGTTCAGTCTGGAGCAAAATTTCACTTCTTGTTAGAGGAAATCCAGGCGTAGGACAGAGCAGACTGCTTTCTACAAGCAGTGTGGATAGGAGCACAGAAGCACCATTTGGCTCGGACACCAGACTCAAGTTTGAAGTAGTTCCTTGTGCCCTAAAAATCCAGACACATCTGCACCCCGAGCAGGAATAAACAGAGACAGTCACTTCAGAGTTCAAAAAGTGGGAGAAGTTTGGAGTTGATACTGTGGAGGAACAGGCCTAACACTGCGATGTTTGTAGCCTCCAGTTCTTGGATCTGAGTGCCTAAAACTCTGTCAACGTTAAGATCAAGCTTAAATTCTGAATTTTAAAACCTTAATTGCAGTACCTGTTTTTTCGTATGAAAAGCTGAATTTGAATTGGAAGTAGAAGAAATTATTTTGTATAATTATTTTATAACGAAGTTGTAGCATAAAATAAAATGCTAAAGTATAAAAGAGATTACCCAAGTCCCATAGGTAGCTGTTGTGCAGTTTTTCTGGTTTGTTTGTTTGTTTTTAAGAAACTAATTTTCAAGATATTTTTGGAGGGTGCATTGTTCTGAAGGAAATAAAGTCACTGGAGAGATTGTAGTAGGCAGCTATTTGTGAACACACATTGCAATATGTATGTAAAATTTATTGTCCCCTTAAACATTCATCTTCAAAAAACCTAATGACTTTTACATTTTACCAAATGCCCTTGTCTTCTAAGGCACAATGAGGGACATTTTAATATTATTTTTTCTTTTGATTAATATGATTCTGATTTTTTATTTTGATTCACATGAAAACAAAATAGGTTAGGGTCAACTAAACTTTTTTAAAGCAGGAAAGTAAAAATTATTGTGTTGGGTTTTTTCGCTTTTAATGTATTTCTTTACTGTTCCTGAGAAAATATTTAATGTATTTCTGAGAGTTTTTGAATAGACCAAAAGTTACATTAATTTATTTGTACACATCCTTTCTGATATCCCAGTCCCAAGCAAACACTAAACCATCAGTGAGCTTCACAGTTTTAAATTATTCACTCAGCCTATGAAAGCAACAACAACAAACCTGAAACAAAGAAAATGTTGAAAATGAATATTGCAGTTGCAAAAAATTAAACAAACGTGACACCCCATATATGGGAATGTTACCCTATCACAAAAGCCTGAACTGTGAGGTTCAAATGAGCAAAGTAAAAACCAACCATTGCAGAAGTGAGATTATGAACGTCTCCTCTTGCACTGACCCTACGAACTGTTTAGTTTTGAATATTGTGATGCTTATGTATGCTCGTCTCTTAGGGTGAAACATGGTGATAACTACATTACTTTCTACGGGCTGGAAGTTGAGGTAGAAACTGTGTGCTTCAAAGTGTTGACAAACATCGAAGAGCTCCTGCTAGTGAAGAGTGTGTGTGAAAGGGCAGAGAGTCATGAATTATACTTTCCATGCTGCATGTCTTCACATTAACAGCTAACTGACTGCTGTGCCTGTGTATACGAATGCAGACAGGATATTGAACGGTCCTGCAGCATAAAATTTCCACCTGTCCTGCCAGAAAGAAGTGTCTTTCTATTTTATGCTATTCAGTTGAACTGACCCTTTAGGGGATGAAATTCCCCCAAACCAAGAGAAACAGAATATAATTGCTGCAGGACTGAATGTCTCCTCAAACACCAGAACACCCGTTTCTATAATAGTAACAGTTGGGGGAAGATTTAAACCCACAAGAGTTAGGWAATTTGGCATAAAGACTCCCAGTCACTCATTTTTCTATGTCAAAAAGAAGAGGACATGATGTTATTTGCCATATGTGTTGCTATATCATAGCCTGATGAGCTGAGGATAAACTTGCAGTGGGAACCTCCTTAATTCTGTGGATTTAAATCAGACCTATAATGTTGGTATAACAGTCAGCAGTGTCCTCAATGTACAATTTGGTTTGTTGTGAGACTTTTTATCTGTGACTTGTTGCTATGGGAGACTATAACAACTTCTACTGAGAGAGTAAAAAGGATTCTGTTTGCATATTTAAAAATATACACAGATGGAATATGTACATATACAAGCACACACAAATACACATGCATTTGTGCATGCATATATAGACATTTATGTCTATTTTTATATTTACCTTTATATAAATTGTCCATAAGAAAAACGATGCCTAACTGGGCCATAGTCATTGACGCATTCTTATAAACCAGAAAGAAACAAGAGTGTCGGGTTTTTATTCCATTCAAAGACTGAATCCTAGTGGACAGTGCATTGTCCAGAGGGGAGCTCATTAAAAGTGTACTTTTGAGGCAGTAAAATACTCTCTTTACTATTTTTTCCCCTTTTCCACAACAGGAAAAGCTTCACAAAGGACTCAGCATATTGGCTACTGAGGGTTTTTGACAATCAAGGTCCATTTACTCAGTATTGTGCAAGATGAAAAATACATGTAGTCCGAACCCTGGAGAGTGTATAATATGGTCTGGTCTAGGTAGGTGCTTCACTGACTATCCATTTGACACATGCAGTGACCAGATCTGGGCATACAAATGCAGTATTTGCATGAATTTCCTGGCATGTGCTACGATAAGGATTCAGAACCTCTTGAGCATACCACTACTGAATTTTTTCATTGATTGCTGGACTAGACAAGCCTCTCCTAGTGCTAGAGAAGCATTTAGTGTATAACAGATAAATACTTCTAAAGAGCATCCTACATATTAATTGCAATTGAAATTCGTAGGAACCTGGATCTTGTGCAGCTTTAGGGCTTAAGGCTTGTTTTTAATTTAAATCTCCTGTTGAAATAAATGCATATAAATATGTATTTTTAAACCATTTCTGCATCCATCATTTTGGAAATAAGACTAGAGTTTTTCCTCTCCTTTATGTGTGTCTTTTCAGAGAAAGGTCTAATGACTTTACTTTCTAATACCTTAATTTGGATAGAATACCCCGGGCACCCTTCAACTGAAGGGTTATAGCCGCTACTTCAGATAGAATGTTTTCTTCTATTGATCCAGTGGCTGTGTATATAAAAGGGGTCCCTTACCTTTGTGTGGTTAAGCACATGGAAAAATATATATGCAATAGAGAGAAAAATATATGTGCTACACAGTGATTAAAATCTTGCAACTTGGTTTTCAATACATTTTCTAGCAAGGCTGAGAGATACAATGTTAGCTTTGTGGATACCATAATAGCACCATGCGTGGTACCTCTGGTGTCATTAAATAACACTTACATTAAGACTCACTGTATGGTTTTACTACCCAACATAAATCTGAGCACTGTGAAATGAAAATCTAATATCAGAAACTTTCTCCCACTGAAAATAGACTGTTAAAGCCTGGTTGTCTTCCTCACTCTACAAATGAGGGAAGGAAGGAAGGCTGTTCCAACACACCTGCTGGTAACACCCACTGAAAGCCAGCTTACTTTACAGAAAACAAATATGTAAAATACGTAAAAGCAACAATGCCTTCCCTGGAGGGCCACTACCCTTCCAAGTTTCAGCACAAGGAAAAACTAGTAACTCATATGAGTTCAGAAAAGGCATATTGTGAAATTAGAGTTGTGTTTTCACAGAGTCACAGAATCACAGAATGGTTGAGGTTGGAAGGGACCTTTGGAGGTCTCTGGTCCAACCCTCCTGCCACCCAGAGCCRGTTGCCTAGGACCATGCCTAGGACCTAGGGTTACAAAGGACTTCTTTTCCAGAATCGACTAATTTTCTTCCAAAGAAATAATTAACAGTAACATAAAACTTCTGTTGAATCTGCCTGGGATCTGGTCTAAATGTGGAAAACAAGGAAATTTCCAGTGCTGTGTATAAAATCCTGACATCAGACATCATTTATATGGTCAAAATCCTAAGCAACCTTAAACTGCAGCCAGAATGGCCTGTTATTCTACTTTAATCCTAGCTAATCTATTAAAGCACTTGTCAGCACAGTATATAGGCGATACTGGGGGGGGGGGCTAATGTATAGGTCTAGCTCTAGGTGAGGTGCCTTCTTAACTAATTTAAAGATGTATGTGGGATTTAAATGAAATGGAAACTCTGTGCTGATTCTTTGCACAATGTTGTACTGCTTCCATTGATAATAAACACATAYGCCACTGCCTGTTTCAAGCATTATAGTTTCGTTCTCTATTTGTCTACCTTCTCCTTCCCTATTCCCCAGAAGAAAATTAATAACAATAATTCCAGCGATGTTTCCAAATTAGCATGACAGATTTTCTCCTTCGTTAATTAAGCTAAGTGAATAGGGATACTTGGAAATTAAAGGAGCATTATTGCTTTTTTTTTGATCACTTTTAACCTTGTACTAGCAACAGGCTGATCAGAAATAAAAGTCTGTTGTTACAAATACTTACACATAAAATTCTGACTTTGGTTTCTTTTTTCTTTCTGAATTTTCCTCTCTGTGATGAAAACGCATGTTTGCTTCCCAGTGTTGTCCAAAAATTGCCTGGTTTCATGGGGAAAAGAAAAAGTTTTTCTTGAGTGTTTATTTTTAATCATAATTTTAAATTTTGTAAGGAATGCAACAGACCTTGACCAGATATTAAATGAAAATACTATCTCTATGTAAGCGGAAGTGTTATGTAGATAGCTACATAGCTAGACACACAGACAGACTTTTTTTTCATTTAATAGATCAATGAAAACATTAATTCAATTGGAAGTCTTGATCTTCAGATAATGATAATTGGAGTAGCTTAATTACAGTTAATGGGACCATGTCAGTTTATGCCAGCTGAGAATCATTCCCACTTTTTTTTTTTTTCCTTTTGAAAAAAATTGGAATTATTTTGTGCTTAAAAGATGGGTAGTTTTTTTGAAATTCATTAGTAACGAATGAAGAAACATGCTGCTAATGACAACTTCAAAAGAAAGTGGTAAGGTGGACAAATCATCAAAATTATTTTTTTGCAATGAGATCTTTTTTTCCAGCGTATTTTTGACCTCACTGATTACCTGTTAGTTTGCTCATTTGTTTTGAGGAAAGCCACACCACGCGTAAACATTTAGATTTTCACTGAATGCCCCAATCTTGTATCTTGTGGTAGAACAACATCCAAATATCACCTTTCTGCCAGCTCCCCTCAGCATGCTGATTTCTCCTTGTAACAGTCTTCCTCCATGAGCTGATGAATCAGATTCTTCCCAGACTGTGACAACAATGTGGAAAATCTTGMTCTGGAGTTATACCAATCAATTTATCTTCAAAGTTTTCATCAGAGTAAGAAGTACTTATAGCCAGTGTTTCCACCTCTTAGTATTAATGAGATATACAGCTCTGTCTCTGAATCATTCTTATTGTCAGGAAACAATGTCACAAATCCAGACCGACATTCAGAAAAATATGAGAAGGTATACTTAGTTATAAATATATACCTGATTTAACTGAAATGTAATTCCATTTCAAGTACTTCTCAAGATCTCTTTTGGACTCGAACACGAAAGTATACTGGGGTTTTGGAAAGAAAACATAGCATAAAAAACCCATAAAACTTAACATAAAGTAACATAACGTAATGCAACATTACATAACATACCATAATGTAAGGCAAACCCTGGCCCTTCCAGCAGGGAATAGTATTTTCATGAGTTAAAAATTCTCTGCACTCCAAATGAAAGAAGCATTTTATACCAACCATTATGAAGCAAAGACATACAGTGAATAGCAGCCCCGAGCTAACTTTAGCTGTAACAATGGCCTTTGAGTCATCTACTCAGCTCTTTTTTGTGACTTGATGTTATTAAAGTTTCTGTATCAATCTTTTCTTAAAGTTTTGAAAGGTCCAGACCTCAGAGGCTTCATAACAGAGGCTGTGCATGTACTTGGATTAAAGTTCCATACTCTTTAAAAAAAATAAATCCTTAGAATGTTTCATTTATTTTTGGTTAAAGATCCTCATCATAAATAAGACCCAAGTGTTTCTTTTATGCCGATTGCTGTTATCCATAGCTAACAGGCACAATGGTCAAGTGTCATGAGTGCAATCCTTGAAGTTAAAAGATGCATTTCATTCCACCTCCTTGCCCTTTGATAAGCTAGTAATTCCGGTTGGCCATCACAATGGTGCTTGCGTTTTCCAAAGTGATTTCTAATTTTGGAAATCCCCATTTTGATTGTGCTCAGAAGTGCCTACCTTTTCCTTAATTTCAGAGGATCTGAGCAATAATTCATAGAGAAAACTGGGTGTTGTGGGTGCTCAGCGTCTAAGGTACAGGTCAACAGCTCAAACTTGGTGACAGGTAACATTGTGGCCATTGCCTTCACTGCATCTCATTAAATGCAATATATTGCCATGCTTTCAGATAGTAGGATAAAAAATAATAAAAAGCCCAAAACTGTGATACGAAGTAGTAAGTAGTAGATTCTGTTGCAATATATCTATGCCTAATAATATATTCTACTTCTATTTATTTAGCAAAAATACAGGCCAAAGAATCCCGTGCATTGAGATCCAACGGAGAAACAAATCACAAGCAAAACTTAGTAATGTATATTTAGATTTTGGATAACAGAAAACTTAGTACAAATGACAAGTGTCAGTTAGGATAATAATTGCAGTAAGTGTTTCTGTTCACACTTTAGCACCAGGTATAACACATTACAGTTTTATGCTCTCGGGAGGAGGAGGTTGTTACCTCATACATACTTTTGGGTAAGAGTGTGGATGTGGAAAGTAGGAGAGCAGCTGATGTGCTAATCTAATAACCTATGTCTATTTTACCAGGTATGTATGTAATATTATGTTGTATAAACCCCCTTTGTTTCAATGACCCAGGTCAATATGGGTTTTGAACAAATTGAAGTGATTTTTACTTTAAACTCTGATGGCTCTTTACCTTATACTTTGTGTTGTCATATATAACATGGAGAAGTCAGTAGGTGTAATGTTATAGATATCCAAGGCAATAAGAAATTCTGTGGTCTGAAGTTAATAATACTGTCTTTCTTTTTATACCAGCAGATCTCAAACCACTTAAAAATGTATGGCTAAATGCAACTAATCTATTTCACAGGCTAGAAAACAAAGGCACAAAGAGGAACTCAGGGGTAGATCCACTTCTTCCAAGTACCAAGCAATACGCTGTCACTGCAGCCACGCTGTGTCTCAGTGAAGTCCCGTTTGGTTTGGTTAGAGGTAATCACAGAGTGTGAGGTATGAGCATATTTAAAATCTTTCTCAGATGAGGGCACAAGTTTATTCACTTGCTTTCACAGTGTCCATTTCAAASTCCAGAGGCCAGACTCATTGGGAGGTTTTACAGTACTTCCATTAACCTTGTTTGGCTGATAGGATTCTTTGTCCTGTGTTTTTGTTACATTTTTAATTGAATTTGGCACTGTTATGGCAATAGCTTAGGTTCGTCAATTTTTAGTCTGTCTGCTGTGTAATACTTGGGTTTTTTAATTAATTTCAATACCTGAGTTTTGAGGCTTTCACTTTTTTTGTGAAAGGTTATGTTTTAGGAGCAAAACAAATCATTTGACAAGGCAACAACTTTATGGATTTTTTTTTTTTTTAAGTATCTCATGTGACTTGTAATAAATTTAAACCAAATACTGAATCTTTTACAAAGTTAAACCCAAACTGAAGCTGTCTGRATTCAGCTTCTGATTCAGAATCAGAAGAGTAGAAAGCTTTGTGCAGAAATCTCCCTGTGATTTTCTGAAGCATATGGAGAAAAATAAGGGTCCTGTCTCAGAAAATGTCTAACAAAGATTTTAAAGCATTGGGCAACTGGCTGATTGATTACACAGAAGAAGAAAAGGACTGTTTCCCTCTTTTATGCATGTCATCCAAGAGTATAGGTATTAAAATACGTTAACATTTCCATGTTGGTGAGGAATAAATAGTGAGCAACTGTAATTAATAACTATTAAAGCTGTTTGATCATATCTTCTGGCTTGCAAAATCTTTTATGTGCAGGTGTGTGCATTAATGGAATCCATTAAATTCATATATTTCAACAGATAGTAATTTACGATCTTTTATAAGATCTGTCATGAAACACAGTCAGAGATATAGGATTGTCTCAGTGCATTACATAGCAAATTGTACTCCCCTTTCCTCCGAAATGACTTGACTTTAGAGACTAAATATGAATGTCAATGCATTGGACAGCCACATTAGGTATATTTTTTGCTCCACCATCGCCTGGGAATATGTGGAATAAACCTTTTATCACTGGCAAAGCTGAGAACAAGAGTGAACAATATTCAAAGTGGCTGGAGGAAAAAATGTGTGGGAGTTCTATCTATTTCACTTTATACATAAAAAGAGAAAGAGATTGAGTGTGTAACCCTCATTTATGAATTGTAATGGCTCTCCTATGAGTTGCTAACTATTCTTTTCAACTTGTATTTGTTGCTTTTTTTTTTCCTCTTGGTCCTTTCATAAAACCTAAGGAGATGAAAAGACAAGCCATTTTTTTTAGCCACTCTACATCAAATTCAGAGGCCTATTCAGCCCTGGAGAGATATACAAATCACTCATTAACGTCAATAATAAAGGTTGTTTCTTTTGTCCCAGAGAAACACAATCTGTAAGTGTGTGAGGAAAAAAGGGAAATAAGGACTGATTAGAACAGAAAACAGAGGAAAAAAAATAGTCTTATGCCCAGACTTTAATGAGTTAGTGGAGGATTATAGGTAAACTATATCAGCTCTTAAAATACTACTTACAAATCTCTCAGGGAGGCTTTTGTCTTGCTTGTCTATTTAATAGCACATTGAGATTACCATAATTAAGTATAGATGGTCAACATATTAAATGGATTAGTATCTGCTGTATATACAATCTTTATATACTTACCTAATTATACATTTATTGGGGAGGAGCTATMATACCATCACATAAAGCTTGAACGTTCACCTCTTTTTTAGTAAACGAATTGACAATTTAAAAAACTCTGCCATACTTTGGCCATTAAATATGACAGTTCATTAGCCTGGGAAAATCCCATCTCACTGGAGTTTGTATCCACCATCCTAAATGTAGACCAACAAGCTAAACCCCTAAAGGAAACAACTTATTGGTCACTGTTGTCTCGTGCTGATTTCTATATACCTGGGACCCATTTTGTCTGTAGGATGTTTGTCTGCAGTTCAATGTCACATAATCATTGGTAGCAGGTGACCCTATCGCTTTGTTTTTGAAGGAAAATGAAGGGATATGATTGAACAGAAGGGGAAATGGCATTGAAATGGATCAGAGTAACTTGACGGAAAGGACAAAAGAGCAAAACAAAATGGCTCAAAACCAGAGACTTAAAAGTAGTGTATGAGAAGGTAAAAATGTTGTCCTTCCCATTTGTAGATTGTTCTGGAGGACAGAAAGAAAGAAAGTGCTATATGAGGTGTCCAGAATTTGATATATTTCAGAGCAAAGTAAACAAAATTATCAAGGTCTTGTAGGCAGTGAGTCATGAGGAAAGATGTAAAAGAATAAATCTGCATTGCTTGGCTAATGCTGACTAACAGGCAATCTGTAAACTTTCTTCAAGAATATAGAAAGGGATTCTTTATCTGTCTAGATTTGTAAGGACATACTATGAAAGGGAACTTCTGAGATGCCTTCAGGATAAGTTACAAAAACAAGCATTTAACTGAAATTATCACCTTAACAACCAACTGAGCACAGAAGAAATGCATGTTTTTTTAGAAGAGTGCAATGTTATGCAACAAACAGTTACGGAATGGAAAGAAGGTCTCCTTCGTGCAGAGCACAGCCGGACTGTGAAAAAGCCTAGGGAAGTAATGAAAGCTCCCAGACTGACTAGCAAATATATAAAGAAGGGAGACTCCCATCCTGGCAGTAATGATCCAGAAGACCCAAAGCCATATTCTCAGGTAAAGAGTGTCACTCAAGTGATTTTTGTGCAACTAGAGCAGGTGATTTCACTTAACTTTTTTTTTTTTTTTTTTTTTTTTTTTTAAGTAAGGGTTAGTTCAATAAAAAGAACAGGGGATAGGAGAGTTCTATAAATTGTGTCAAGCACCACATGCCAAGGCAAATGCTATTACGGTTTTATACACTACACACTAATTTTTTTTTTTTTTTTTTTTTTAATAGAGATATCATGAAAAAGATGACAGGCCATAGTAGCGTGATCATTTAAAGATAATGCATTTCATCAATCCTGCTATAGCTCTTACATGTATGTGTGCTTATGCCCATACATATGCATTTATAAATAACATTATCAAAGAACTGATGTGAGGGTTTTGGATTTAGGAAATCTTTTTGGAAATACCCCTTCATCCACAGTTTCTGTTGCAAGAAAAGCTGTTATTATAGCTGGAAAAAAGAAAGGGCTTGAAAATTACTTTCAAACAAAAAGGCACAAGGGAAGGGATGTGCATGCCATAAATTACTCTCCCTCTGAGATTCACAAATCCATATTTTGGAGGAAATAGCTGCCGGTGTGCCTGGATTCAGGTCAGTGACAAGGAAACCAACAGTAATGTGTGTGAGAGAGTAGTACTGATTTTCCCATGTGTTTCCATCATTCCTCTTCCTTCTATACCAGAAGTGCTAGGATTTTGAGAGATGCCTTAGGTAAGCGACTCAGTCTGCAAGGTTGACAATGAAGAGCTGTAATTGTGAAAATAAGAATGAAAGGCAGTTGTAACTTTGGACTGACGTTGAAAGCTGCCTTAAAAGAAGCTTGATAAGGTCAAACTAATAAACTTGGAAGCCGCTCAAGGGGAAACCAAATTCTGGAGCTGTGAGACACTTTGACAGATAATTAGCATAAAACAGGCCAAGTACCCCACCACAGAGAAAGTAAAATCTCAATCACAAATAGAACTGAACCTAAATTAGTCAAAATTATGGACCAAATGTTTGCCCTTGAATGCACAAAAATGTACCTGGACAGAATTAGGTCCATAATTCTTAAATGAATGGAGATTCACTCAGCACTATATGAGTCAATGACAATGAAAGACATGCATCTGGTGATAGCTGTTGCATTCTGACTTCTTTGTAACGACTGAGGGATATTGCTAAGTGRCACATGTGATACACCTGTACAAATTGAAATCTTTTTTGTGGTACACTGTGGGTTTGCTTACCTGGCCATATGGGTTTCTGCTAATTTCATTTGCATTGAGTAGATTGTCCACTGCATGCTTAACTGATAGCAGTTCATTTCATACAAGCTGCCATTCAGCAGATGACAATGACTTACTGCTTATACCCAAATACTTCTTGCAGTGTCCTGCTGATAGGCCTASCCTTTTCTTTCTCTCCTTTTTTTATTTTGCTGGGTATATTTCTCAGCTGTCAGGACTTATATCTTTACCTCCTCTAGGCTCTCCAAGGCTTGGATCAGGCTCTATTCACTTTTCTGAATCTTCAGAATGTCTTCCGCAAACATGGGTGTTTAAAAGGCACAAGAGAAACTACAAGAAGCAGCTATGGCAATTTGCACCATCTCTTTCTAGTCCACTTCACTTTGAAGATGGCCTAAATCATAAAACATTTCAGTTTTCCACCTTTTTAAATTAATACACAGGTATTCAGTGGCGCTTATGATGTAAAATTTTGCCTATATAGTAATCTGTAGCACACATCTGATCTAAATTTAACTCGTCAAAATTTCTTTTGCAATTAAAGGATATCCAAACCCTGAATGGGACACAGAGGAGCTCCTCCTTCACCTGGCCTGTTAAAACTCTCATGCATCTGTCAAGACATCGGTAATAGCTAGTGTGCTTGCCTAAATGGTGAATCAAGACTCCAGCCTTGCTATTCCTGAAATAAGTATCACTTTCATGAAGAAATCTTACATCTTTCTGAAAACTTGACAATAGATAACACTGACTCTTTTCCTTCCCACCCACTTCTCCACAATGATATGTTCATTATGTTACTGCCAGAGCAACATGGACTTGATTCATATAAGGAGGCTTGTTAATTGAGCCCTTCAGGTTTTTAAGCAGGAACTGGGACCTAGTTTCCTCCTGTATTCTTTTCCAAACTTTTGAATTTCACTTGTTTTCTAATCCTCATCCCTGAAGTTTTTGGTGCATTTCAAAACTCCACTCCATTGATGGGCAATGAAGACTCAAGTTACAAATCTCAGTGAAACTTATCATGAAACCAAATAAAAAAGGTCACAGTAGAGAGGTTTTGAGGAGGACAAGTGTAGAGTTTATGTCTTATTCACCAAGATTCTTGAAGTCCACACATCAGTTTAAAGTTGTTTGTGAAAACATTAGAATGGCCATGACATGTTAGACCAAAACTCCATCTATTCCAGCATCCAAACCAATAACAATAACCCTGATGAGAGTACAAGAACCAGATCTGTACTTAATAGCAGTTCCCTGGCATATCCTGCACCTTTCAACATTCTGCAGACCAAGGTTTTCCTGAGATGGAGGTGGAGTCTTTAAGTTTAAAAGTTTGAGATTTTTAACTTGAATCTTCATTGCCCATCATCTTGTGCAAAGTGGAAGTAAAATGCTGTCATTCTGATCAAGCTGCATTTTACACCCATTTTCCACTGATGCAAATGACAACATCAGAGCTCAGGAAATGGCAAAAGAGGCACTCAGCCTRAATACTCTTCTCCCTTTGATTACACTTCTGATAAACATTTACTACAAGCAGTTTTGTGTTAAAGAAAATTTTGAAAGGGGAGGGGATGTATAGCAGAGGAGTTGAATTATTATTATTATTATTTTTTTACCTTTCAATGCGAAGTGCAGCGTAAGATCTTTGCAAAACTCCAGCAAGAATTTTCTGTGTGCAAGCTAGAGACAATATTTGTAATACTTCTGTTTATCTGTGTATCTCCCAGCAGAGCTGTTTGTAAGTCTGCTCCTGTGCATATTTCTTTGTGTATATCAGTCCGTTTTTCTTCCTGCTGCCTCTCTCGCTTTCTTTTGTTATGTATGTGCTGTCTCCTTCCCAAATCCCTTATGCTTATTTTCCAGACGCATTTATTTATGTTCCCTCGCTAATTGAAAATCTCATATTTGAAGTTATTATTCTGATTGATGTCTGTCATTTTGATCAAGCAGTTGCTCACAGATGCTTTGTTAGAACAATTTTGCTTGTTAGTTTATCACCATCCATCTCCCTGCTGACCTTCTGTGATGTTTGGTAGCAAAACCATTAAATATGTGCCACAAACAGAGATACAATTGGCCATCCTCTCACGTGCACATGGCTATAGCTACAGCTGCAAGACCCTGGACATTCAGCTGCGTGGGCATGTTCCATCTCAGATTGTAATGGAGATTTCTTCCTAGACAGTGGAACAGGGAAAGTTATTTGTCATAATGCAGTAATGTTATGGTTCTTCCTTCCAGTTACATGCTTTGGACACTTAAGAAGTAGGAAGGTGGCTGTGTATTCTACCAGGTTTTTGCTCAATAGCTGGCAGTTCAACTCCTCAATCCAACAGAAACTTTGTGTGTCTTCTGAGAAAATAATGTTAATAAAAATAACAGAAAATGAAAACAACACTTAGGATTAAGTCTACTAAGATCTCAGATTCTCGTTTTTAAAGCTCAGATTTTCAAAGCTGCTGCACGACAAACTCATGAGTATTTCTGACAGAGAGGTTCCCTTGGTATCTAAAGTTCTGCTCTGAGCATGCCAAGAACTCTGGTCTTGACAGAATGAGATATCTATTTTATGCTTAAATCCTCCTGAGATTCACAAAACAGGCATGTCTCTACCTGTCTTGTGTGAAGGACTTGCTCTCAGAGTTACACACTGATATGTATTAAGTATTTATTGGAGCATGTGTTCTTCTCCCACATGACTACCCAACCCAATAGAGAAAGGAATCTTGCTTATTCATTCTTTCTGTCTGGCTTGATGAATATTTCATTTTATCTTGCAAAGTAGAATAACTTCAAGAAAGAAACTCAAAGAATATGCACCCAAGAATACCCAATAACACAACAGTTAGAATTATCTCCCAGGAAAGCGGACATGTGAATTCAAGCCCCCAAGYCAAAGAGGAAGAACCACATTTCTCCTCCCATTGCTGCGTTGCAAAAGAAAGCAATGCTTCCTACTGCATATTACTTGGAAGTCAGCCTTATGGGTGTGTTCAAGAACACCCTGAGACTATACCAGGAGTTTGTGGGCTAAGTGTTTTATGGGAATGTTCTTTTAAAGCCATGAAGTTCATTTATACAGTAACTACCAGTATTTTATATGAAATGTCCTTTAGACAAAATGGCTAAGATCATGAAGTGATGACTAAAACCAGGTCTTTTTCTTCCTATATTTAAAGCCCAGTCTTCTCAGTGAGTTCTTTCCCTCTCAAAACAGTCCATAGCCTTAGTGTTTGGGTTTATTTGTTCTTAATGAGATTACTTGCTACTTGTTCTTAATGAGATTGGCTTGAATCCTTGCAGCAGGAAGGAAGAAAGTTTGAGTCTCCCACGTCCTGTTCAGTCTTTGATCTATTTATCTAGACTATTCACTAAAATGTGCAGCTCCTCTGCAGGCCTCATATTTAATTCACCTACCTTTCATTTCTGAAGAACATACTTTTAGAAGAGGATCGGGGACCTAAATCCTGAGTGAGGGGTGGAAGTCACCTGTAGCTGTAAGGAAAGTGCCTTTGCTTGTACAAATACAAGTTTTATCCATCTATCTATTTCAAGTGTCCACTTTTGGTCAGAAATATGTGTGTTAACTTTACGGGAGCTCTCTTCATCTTACAGCTGTCATGGCTCTGCTTTTGCAAGGTTATTTAGTTCACAGTCACAATGGAAGAGCAGAGAGAAACCCTGAGAGATGAAAAAGCAGGAGAAAGGCTAAAGGAAATAACAAACAAGAACTTCGTGGAAAAAGTGAAGAAATTAAGAATGAAAGATCCCTCTGGGAATACTGTTCAAAATGCTTCTCCACTGGTTTATGACAGTTGGTTGAATGCTAATAAAGACACCAGATATAATGTACTTGTAGTAAAAATTTTAAGGATCTTAGTTTAATTATGTACTACAAGGGTAGAAACATATCTTCTAGTTTCTGGGGTTTTTTTATGTTTTCTTCGAAACTAAAGCTTCCTGGAAGTGATGAGAGASAAACACTCTTTGTATGGGGTTTTGTTTACAACAAGACATCAGTAAGTTTAAGTTGTCTTTCCTGATATTTTATTTATCCTCATTGACTCATTAACATTTTCTGAGCCAATACTAGACCCAAATTTTCCTTGAAATATTCCCATCCCAATGCACCACAAGTTTCTGACAGCAAGCTTGTACTTTTCCTGATCCAGACTTTGTCTGTGTCTTTTAAGAAGTAATCATGGTTTCTTGCATTAAATTGAATACAAAAGTACATGAGGTTCTAATCAATCTCTTTTTTTGTAGCTGCCATGGCTACATATATTTCCTAGTACAGTGACTGAAAAAAATTATGTACTTATGCTGTACAATTTTATCTACAGTGGTTATACTACTTTTGGTCACACTAGCTGCCATTCTATGCATTACACACATCTAGATTTGTAGAATCTAAGCTAGAAATACCTGCTTATATTATGAACAATTTTTACTGGGCTCTAGGTATAAATTCTACATCTTGGATGTACCGTCTGTGTCACATTCAACATATGTCATGTGAATAACCTGTTCCTGTGTTGTTCTAATTAAACCCTCACTTTCTCTTTTTAACTCTCCTTTGACAAKTTACTTATAATTTGCCACCTTCTTCTGACGAGGTTTTTTATCCCTTCAAAAATTCACATACACTTCTTTTTTCATCCTTTTCTGATTACATCTGTTTTTTCCAGCTAATGACTATTTCTCAGTAAAAGCACATTCCTCATTTAGATTTGAAATTTGATTCAGGATCCAGTCAATCCAACTTCTTTCCCTCATGCAGTCTATTATATTATATGTTCCTCTTTCATGACATGCCTGACTGCTCTCAAGCCCTCTAAATCTATTCTCATCTGCACTGCACTTAGTAACATATAAAGGAATTTTCAACYGTATATAGGATCCAGAATCCATGCATTCACTGTCTTTGCAGGAAGCAACCAGATGGCACACATATCACCAGAATCTTGAATTCTAGGTATTGAGAGAGTGCCAATGTCTCCTTTCTCAAATAGTGACTTGAGAAGGTCAAAGCTTTCTGTCCCAGAACTGGTGTAGCACAGTAGYGTGTGTCCATTCATTCGCCGGGTTTGGTCCAAAAAGCATTCATCTCTACTATAGTAACAGTAAGATCATCTTGGCTCTTAAATTCATGCTCACTCGTCTTGATTCATCTTGAGTCATGCTTTTACTTTTAGAATTTTTCTTTTAAAAAGAAGAAGAAAAAAGATGGGACAGACCTCAAACAGGTAAGAGATGTATACGTATTTGGGACATTATTTTTTTGTTTGTTGGTTGGTTTTTTGTTTTTTTTTTGGTCAAGATTCATTTTAAGGTGTATTTCAAGATGATGTAGAGCCCCAGGGCTACTTATTTGGAGCACATTTTGATGCCATATCCTTTAGTCCCAGAATGGGCTCTCTGATTTCATAGGAGGTATTTTTATAGTTGCATACTCCTAAAGGCATCAAAAGTATGTGAAGGTATTATAATGTGGTTATCCTTGAGATCATGTTTGATGGTGGTAACCTCAATATCAAATATCCATTTAGTCTTCACAGCAAGGGGAAAAGAAATTTGTGGCCCTAAAAACCTTACAAGATGAAATTCTAGGCTGAATTTACCCCTTGTACCCAATAAACTCTACTTGCTTTTAGAAAGTATGAGTCTTTGACATTGGAAACAGAAAACACATACAATGACAAACAGATAATTCTACTAGGAAAATAAATCTATAGCATTTTTCTACTACAACCTTGTATTTGCAGTTGTGACATGATTTATCCTCTCCAAACATAAAACTAAATGAGGAATAAATAATATGCTATACATAAATAGTATGGAATCAAATAGGTATTGATAATATTTGCAGTTGTTTTTAACTAGAAACAACCCTTTGAGTGATTAACTCCAAATCTCCTTCTTCTTTCTTTTTATTATTTTTCATGGTAGTTACAGACAGAGCTTTTAAGCCAGTCAGGGGAAAGTATATTATTTCCATCCCCCTTTTAAATACTCTATAAAGAACTCTATCGTTCATAATAGCTTTGTTTACTGCGTAGTACAGCATGTTCTAATTATCACCTCTGCCTCACTAACCATACGGTTTATATTCTCACACTCATCAGTTATTTTTATGCCCCCTGCAGAAATGAAGAGAACATTAATAAGAATAATTTTTTCTGGGTATCATTTTGGGTGAAATTATGAGAAATAATGTACTAAAGCACAGAAATTCAACTTTGCTTTAGCATCTCCCAGGATAAATTTGTCTTTCTTTCTTTCTTTTTGTTTCTTTGTTTCTTTTTTCTCTTTGTTTCTTTGTTTCTTTTTTCTCTTCTTTCTTTCTTTCTTTCTCTCCTTTCTTTCTTTCTTTCTTTCTTTCTTTCTTTCTTTCTTTCTTTCTTTCTTTCTTTCTTTCTTTCTTTCTTTCTTTCTTTCTTTCTTTCTTTC
>JASVER010000035.1:2256445-2266522 GCA_030449065.1 Oceanodroma leucorhoa
CAAACAAACAAAATAAAAAAAATCCCAACCAACCAAATAAAACACCTGTGTAACACAATGGAGTCTTAGCCAAATTTCTGTGCAATCAGCCTTTATAAATCCTGCTTCTACTCTTCCATTGGATCAAATATTCTTTGTATTCTGTGTTGAAGTACTGTAAGATGTTCTTGGATGCTGCTAAATGCTATATTTCATACCCCAGAAGTGGCAGCTTTTCAACAGCATGTTTATAAAGTGTTTCAAGATTTCTGTAGGATGGTGTATGAAATAAAAGTTGCTATTATTCTGAAATCCTAGTCAGCCATGGAATTAGGATCCTAAAGCAGGGAATGAAATAAATATGCCCTTTAGAGGGAGAGAGAGAAGTGAGRAAAAAAAGGATTAAATTAATAATATTTCAAGGATTTTTTATTTTAAATTAAAATGCATGGTTTAGGCCATATTTCAATTATCAGCTCAACATTACTCTTTAAGCAAATGACTAGAGTTAACGAGAGAGCTACTACATATTGAATACATTGATTTTCTGCTTGGTGTAAACTCTAAATAGCCGATTAGAAAGCTGTGAATCAGGAGGACTCAGTGTACCTAATATACCCAGCAATAAATTACAAGCTGAAAGCCGTACAAATCTTTGAAGGAGAAATGTATTCTAAGCACATAACTATGAAACTTAAATGCATAAATGTTAATGGCAAGCCTGCCCTATCTACCAATTTAAGAAATAGTGAACATTTTGATATGCATATCAAGCTAATGCAGAAAACTATTGAGCTTAGAGGTATAAAGATACCTCAGATTTATTTAAAGAAAAAATATTGCCRTGAAATGAATACTTAATTGAACAACTTCTAATAGGGGATTCACGGTGTACTACCTTTTTCGTCCTTCCCCATCATCATCACATTGAGTCATCTGGTGTCATGTCCATGCAAACGAGAAACTTCTGATTTTGAACAGTGCATAACTGGGCTAAATTCATCTTTGGAGTAATTGTGAAGCCAATGTAATTTTGTCAGAGCYCAGAATTAATGTATGAGTCAAGGTTTCTATAAACAGATGATCTAGATGAACTTTACATAACAAAAGGGAATAGCTGTTCTTTCTTTAAAGATGGGGTACTACTTTGCTGATAAATGTAGACTGGTGATATGAAATGGTATACTCAAGTCCTTTCTAGCTACCTGTCTGTTTGTCACACCCTTATTCTTGTTTCAACTGTCTGGCTGTCCATCTACTTTAATTAGTTGTCTATCTGTACCTCTTGGTCCTTCCTAATAGATGTTCCTGTCTATCTGCTACGTCTAGTTGTATTACATCTATCTGATCCTTACAAAGGTGCTATCCATCTATCATATACATACAGTACTTCTGTTGTGTCAATCAAAGTCAACTCCAGCTTTCCGTTTAATGTCTAAATGGATGTCTGTTGATAATTTTTTAATTCCCTGGGACAGGATCCATTTTTTCACTTCATGTATCCACATTACTTATCACTTACTCTGGCCCAGAATCCTGACATGAAGCTCTTCGWTTACTACAATAACTGTAGTATATTAGTAGGAGTCTTCACGTTAAGGACAAAGATTTCATCTGTCAAGATCTACGGGTTGTTCTGTGCATCTCCCTGCTATTCTTCTGCAGACTAAATATTAGCAAGTAAGAACTAGGGAAGCATTTAATTTCAATGTAACACTAATTTCCAACTTTAATAACTTCAGGTTGTACAAAGAATGATACTGTGAAAAAGCGATATTATTTTTAAGTTATTCAAATACACTTGTAAAGTGCAGGATTGCTCTCCCCTAACTTTAGAGCTGAAATAGTTTGTTAAGTCTCTCTCAGTTGTCTTTGTTGAAAAATGAAGCCACTTCCAGAAAGTGATTTGTAGAAGCTGGTTTAGGCATCCAACTTAGGATGGGATGAACCCCCTYCTGGAAGTATTTTTCTTTTTTCACTGCCTATAAAAAGAAGCTAGTGAACTGGTTTAGGATGTGTAACTACTTTCTAGACAAGTAACATAAGGCAGAGTAAGACCATATTTATTGTCACAAGGCTAAATAAAAAAGCACATAGCTCATGTTTCATACAAGTGGTTGGTTCTAGCTGTAAAAGTTCAAAAGCTCAAACTTTAAATGCAGGTGCTAATAGAATAAAATTGCAACTTTTTTCCCTCCTTTTCTGCCCACTGTGAAATGAATCCTGAACATCCTGGAAAATATTAGGAGTAGTCTATACTTCGCTGTTTTGAGAAGCTTATATTTGATAGTTTCTTTCAGATTTCCAAGCTAACGTAAAAATACAATTGTTTATCAGGGATGGTAAGGTAACTAATATATATTTGAACTTCTGTTGCATTTCCTACCTATAGAAAGCTCAGCAACCTAACTGTGTATGACTAAGCTACCATTCCCTTGCAGGAGTACTTAAAAAAAAAAAAAAAAAAAAGAATCAAAAAAGCAACGTGGGGGCTTTTTTTTTCATTCTCAGTTTGATTTTGTTAGAAAAATATCTGGCAAGTGTGCATCATTATTTGGGGCATAATACAAGTTGTTGGCCAGAGTTGGCCAGAAAGCATATGGATTGATGCTTTGTGCATCTTGGACTGATCCTGAAAGAGAATGTCATGAGGGGTGTCCGAAAAGTATGATAGAAATGCCTGGATAAAATTCCAAAGACCCTCTACTAGTCATTGCCTAGTGGAAGCAATTAAACTTAAGGGAAGAGAAGGCATTCATAATGAAGACACTGAGTAAAATGGGGAATTGGTCAGCCRTACAACTTCTTGTGACTCAGGTAAATGTTCCTGCTGGCAATATTTACATTATTTTCCCAGTCTTGGTCCGCATTTTCCCTTAGTTGATAGCTTGAAGAGCTATCTCGCTATGGGAGAATCAGTCTGAATCTATCTTACATGTAATGCATGTGAATGTTTGGATCCTGGAATAGAAATTATATAACCAAGGTTTTTTCTCCTTCTTTTTTTCTCTTTTTTTCCTTAGTCCAACTTTGAAAAACTGTTGTGGTTTAACCCTAGCCRGCAATTAAACACCACACAGCCACTCGCTCACCCCACCAACCTCCGGTAGGATGGGGGGAGAGAATCAGGAGGACATAAGCAGAAAAACTCACAGGTTGAGATAAAAACAGTTTAATAATAGAAATAAAACAAAGTAAAACAGTAATAACAACAATGACAACAACAATAACAGAATATACAAAAGAGGCGATGCACAATGCAACCGCTCACCCGCTGCGCATCCCAAAAGAACCACGGCTGACGAACCCCCAGAGCACCCCACCCCCACCCCTGTTTTATATTGAGCATGGTGTCACATGGCATAGAACACCCCATTGGCCAGCTGGGTCAACCACCCCGGCTATGCTCCCCCCCAGCTCCCCCTGCACCTGGCAGAGCATGGGAAGCTGAAAAGTCCTGGGTGCAAGCACCACCCAGCAACAACCAAAGCATCAATGGGCCATCAACGTTCCTTTCAKTACCAAACCCCAAACACAGCACCCCCTCCAGCTACTGGGAAGAGAGTTAACTCTCTCCCAGCCGGAACYAGGACAATATCTACCTCTTATTCTATACGATCTACATCATGCCCAGACCTCACATTTTCTGATACATCCCAATTAATCATCACCACTTTTCCTGTCTTTTGAGATATATGCACAGATATCATTCCTTTAGTCCATGGGCCGTCCCTCTAAAATGTCTATTGAGTTCATTTAGTCCGTGACTTTGGGCTCCATCTGTCGTAACAGTCTCTCAGGGCAGGAAAGATGGTGTGTGGTGATGGATTGTTGCATCCTGAAGCCAGTTCCGGTTCCATTATCGCTGCGCTCATCTGGTTCTGTTGTCGTTGAGCTTTACTTGGTTTCATCAGAGTTCATTCTTCTTTAACCTGGATGATTCTTACTGCAATACCATTGACACGACATACAGCATTATATAGCAATTAACATCATACACCTCAGTTTATTGGCTGTTTTCACCCAAAATCAAATCCCCTTGAGGTACACGTTGGACTTCCCCATCCTTTCACATTACCCACCAAGTGCACCCAGGTCCTTGAGCAAAAGCAATCCCACAAATGGGTTTTCCCTTGCCCGAGGCGAGAGTAACCCAGGCTGTCTTCCCCAGCATATTCCTTACGTGCACTACAGGGACTTTATCCCCCTCTACAGTACGTGAGGGTTTTGATTGGGCAGGGCCAGCTCGAGTGGCAGATCCCCTGGTGTTGACTAACCAGGTGGCCTTTGCTAAATGTGTGTCCCAATGCTTGAACGTCCCACACGGAGTGCTCTCAGTGTGGTCTTTAGCAGCCCATTGTATCTCTCAATTTTCCCAGAGGCTGGTGCATGATAGGGGATGTGATATACCCACTCAATGCCATGCTCTCTGGCCCAGGTGTCTATGAGGGTGTTTTGGAAATGAGTCCCATTGTCTGACTCAATTCTTTCTGGGGTGCCATGTTGCCATAGGACTTGTTTTTCAGGCCCAGGATGGTGTTCCGGGYGGTGGCATGGGGCACAGGATATGTTTCCAGCCGCCCGATGGTTACTTCCACCATGGTGAGCACATAGCGCTTGCCTTGGCGGGTCTGTGGGAGTGTGATATAGTCAATCTGCCAGGCCTCCCCATATTTATACTTCAACCATCGTCCTCCATGCCAAAGAGGCTTTACTCGCTTGGCTTGCTTGATGGCAGAGCATGTTTCGCATTCATGGATAACCTGTGCAATAGTGTCCATGGTCAAGTCCACCCCTCGATCACGARCCCATCTATATGTTGTGYCTCTTCCTTGGTGTCCTGAGGTGTCATGGGCCCACTGAGCTAGAAATAATTCACCTTTGTGTTGCCAGCCCAGATCCACCTGCTTGTTGTTCTGTTRTTCTTCAGTGGCCTGACTCTTGGGTACATAAACATCTACATGACAACCAGGTTCTCTCTCTGGGCAGCAATATCTTGCCAGAATGCAGCAGCCCAGATGGGTTTACCTCTGCGCTGCCAGTTGTTCTGTTCCCATTGCTGCAACCACCCCCACAGAGCATTTGCCACCATCCATGAGTCAGTATAAAGATAAAGTACTGGCCGTTTTCCTCACTCAGCAATATCCCAAGCCAGCTGGATGGCCTTCACTTCTGCAAACTGACTCCATTCACCTTCTCCTTCAGCAGTTTCTGCAACTTGTCTGATAGGACTCCATACAGCAGCCTTCCACCTCCGATGCTTTCCCACAAGACGACAGGATCCATCAGTCAACAGGGCATATCGCTTCTTGTTTTCTGGTAGTTTATTATACAGTGGGGCCTCTTCAGCACGCATCACCTCCTCCTCTGGGGACATTCCAAAATCTTTGCCTTCTGGCCAGTTTGTGATCAATTCCAAGATTCCTGGACGACTGGGGTTTCCTACTCGGGCCCGCTGTGTGATCAGTGCGACCCACTTACTCCAGGTAGCATCGGTTGCATGATGTGTAGAGGGGACCTTCCCTTTGAACATCCAGCCCAGCACCGGCAGTCGGGGTGCCAGGAGGAGCTGTGCTTCAGTACCAACCACTTCCAAAGCAGCTCGAACCCCTTCATATGCTGCCAATATCTCTTTCTCAGTTGGAGTATAGYGGGCCTCGGATCCTCTGTATCCCCGACTCCAAAACCCCAGGGGTCGACCTCGAGTCTCCCCTGGTGCTTTCTGCCAGAGGCTCCAGGCAGGGCCATTCTCCCCGGCTGCGGTGTAGAGCATGTTCTTTACATCTTGTCCTGCCCGGACTGGCCCAAGGGCTACTGCCTGAACTATCTCCCATTTGATTTGCTCAAAGGCTTGTTGTTGCTCGGGGCCCCACTTGAAATCATTCTTCTTCCTGGTCACTTGACAGRGAGGGCTTACAATTGAGCTGTAATCTGGAATATGCATTCTCCAAAAGCCCACAACTCCTGAGAAGGCTTGTGTTTCCTTTTTGCTACTTGGTGGAGACATGGCTGTTATTTCATTGATCACATCCATTAGAATCTGACCACACCCATCTTGCCATTTTATTCCTAAAAACTGGATCTCCTGTGCAGGCCCCTTGACCTTACTTTGTTTTATGGCAAAACCGGCCTTCAGAAGGATTTGGACTATTCTCTCCCCTTTCTCRAAAACCTCTTCTGCTGTGTTGCCCCACACGATGATGTCATCAATGTAYTGCAGGTGTTCYGGRGCCTCACCCTGTTCCAGTGCGGTGTGGATCAGTCCATGGCAAATGGTGGGGCTGTGTTTCCACCCCTGGGGCAGTCGATTCCAGGTGTACTGGACGCCCCTCCAAGTGAAAGCAAACTGTGGCCTGCACTCTGCYGCCAAAGGGATTAAGAAGAACGCGTTAGCGGTATCAGTTGTGGGATACCACCTGGCTGCCTTTGACTCCAGTTCGTATTGAAGTTCTAGCGTGTCCAGCATGGCAGCACTCAACGGCGGCGTGACTTCATTCAGGCCATGATAGTCCGCTGTCAGTCTCCACTCTCCATTAGACTTTTGCACTGGCCATATGGGACTGTTAAAGGGTGAGCGAGTCTCGCTGATCACTCCTTGGCTCTCCAGTTGACGAATCAGCTTATGGATGGGAAGCAGGGAGTCTCGGTTGGTGCGATATTGCCGCCGGTGCACTGTYGTGGTAGCGATCGGCACCTGCTGTTCTTTGACCCTCAGCAACCCCACASCAGAAGGGTYCTCTGAGAGACCAGGCAAGGTGGACAGCTGTTTAATTTTCTCTGTCTCCAAGGAAGCTATACCAAAAGCCCACCGGTACCCTTTTGGGTCCTTGAAATACCCTCTCCTGAGGTAGTCTATGCCAAGGATGCACGGAGCCTCTGGACCAGTCACRATGGGGTGCTTTTGCCACTCATTCCTACTTGGGCTCACTTCAGCCTCCAATACAGTTAGCTCTTGGGATCCCCCTGTCACTCCAGAAATACAGATGGGTTCTGCCCCTTTAAAGCTTGATGGCATCAGGGTACACTGTGCACCAGTGTCTACGAGAGCCTTATACTCCTGTGGGTCTGATGTGCCAGGCCATCGAATCCACACAGTCCAGTAAACCCGGTTGTCCCTTTCCTCCACCTGGCTGGAGGCAGGGCMCCTCTAGTTCTGGTCATCGTATTTGCTACCCAGTTCTTCTAAGTATGAATCAGAAGTCCCTGTATTAAGATCGGAAGTGGAATCAGCCCTTCTGCTCCTCCTGGGGAACTGCTCACTGGAAACCAGAGCAGCAGTTTTCTTGGAAGAACCCCTTTTGTGATTGTTTTTCCCTGTAACTCCCGTACCCRTGCCTCTAGGGTCAAGGTAGGTTTTCCATCCCACTTCCTCATGTCTTSTCCATGGTCACGCAGGTAAAACCACAGGGTGCCYGGGGGTGTGTACCCACGATCTCTCCTCTCTTGAGTGGAGGGACGCTTACTCCGAATGGCTGAGATACTGGCCTGTGCAGGTGGGGAGCAGGACATACCCTCTKTGAGTTGCTGGACCTCCCGAGACAATTTCTCCACCGCAGAGACACAGACCCGTAGGGAAGAGGAGAGACTTTCTTCGTATTGCCGGAGTTGGCCAGTCAGTTCATCCACCGTTTGTTCCTCTGCATCTTTCCAGATCATTAATGCTAACGAGTTGGCATGCGACGCTGGTGCGCTCCGTACAAACTTCCTCCACATGGGTCGGGTGCATCTGACTTCATCTGGGTCTTTGGATAACTGCTCGTTATTCAGGTCACCATAGATCACTTCCAGCACTGCTAATTCCCTCAGGTACTGGATACCTCTCTCARTGGTGGTCCACTTGCCTGGGTGACACACAACATCTTCCTTGAAGGGRYACCTTTCCTTCACRCCTGACAGGAGTCGCCTCCAGAGGCTGAGGACTTGTGCCCCWTGTCCAATCGCCTTGTCAATGCCCCCTTCCCTAGAAAGGGATCCCAGCTGCTTGGCTTCCCTCCCCTCTAATTCCAGGCTGCTGGCCCCGTTATCCCATCACCGGAGCAGCCGGGCGACAATGTGCTCGCCTGGGCGGTGGCTGAAATCTTTCCGCATATCCCGCAGCTCCCCCAGAGACAGGGATCGGGTGGTCACCACCTCATTTTCGGGCTCTGCCTCCTCCTCCGGCTCTCGTGATGGTCCTGGTTCATCTTCATCCCTTACTACACGGGCTGGTTTTCTTGTGCATTTTCTCTTTTGTATGGGGGCGACTGACACCGGCACGGGCGGGTTCTCTGCCGCGGGGGGTGGGGGGGCTGCAGGGCCTGCCGCGGGGGGTGGGGGGGCTGCAGGGCCCGTTGTTTTGTCATCAGACCCAGAGTCCTTCCCCTCCCCCTGAGGGTTCTGAATAGTGTTAGWCAGGGCTCGGTACGCATGGGCCAGGCCCCAGCACATGGCAGTGATTTGGGTCTCCCTGGAATTGCCAGGGTGACAGCACACTTTTTCCAAATATTCCACTAATTTTCCAGGATTTTGCACTTGTTCGGGGGTGAATTTCCAAAACACTGGGGGTGCCCACCGYCCTAGGCATTTGCCCATGCTCTCCCACTCACCCTGCCACTCATAACTATCCAGCCTCGGGGCCGATCTCTGGATGATATTCTCAAATTGCGTCTTAACCTTGCACAAAACTGAAACGATATTCCCCAGCAATACCAACAGATGTATCTTAACTACCCAGGGGTGCTCAAGGTACTGACAAGTGATTTTAACAAAGGAGACGACATCATAGASGAAGGTWGTGARGGTGCCATTCTCTATTCCCTCCATAAAAAACCTCTCAGAGGAAGAGGTATAATTGCCAATTGCCTCCATGAGGTGGTACCTGAAATACAGTAACGGCTTCATTACAAATCCCAAATACCAAATACCCCCCATGCCAGTGTTTTAATAACAAAACATCACTGATCACTGCAGAGCACAGCAGACTGCACAACCCAACACCAATCTTTAGCACATACAGCAAAAACAAGAGCATGGTGCAGATCAAATAAATTAAGATCGCAAACAGATGAATCAGTATTGTGACCGACATCTATTAACAGATGTAAATTCCTTAATATGCTCTAGTTGTTATCTCAACCCTTCGTGCCCCACATTGGGCACCAAAAAGGACTGTCATGGTTTAACCCCAGCCAGCAATTAAACACCACACAGCCACTCGCTCACCCCCTCACTCCGGTAGGATGGGGGAGAGAATTGGGAGGGCACATGAGGGAAAATCCGCGGGTTGAGATAAAAACAGTTTAATAATGGAAATAAAACAAAGTAAAACAGTCATAACAACAATGATAACAACAACAATAACAGAATATACAAAAGAGGCGATGCASAATGCAACTGTTCACCCACCGCGCGTCCCAGAAAAACTGCGCTTGACGAACCTCCACAACACCCCACCCCCACCCCCGTTTTATACTGACCATGATGYCACATGGTATAGAACACCCCATTGGCCAACTGGGTCAACCACCCCGGCTATGCTCCCCCCCAGCTCCCCCTGCACCTGGCAGAGCATGGGAGGCGGAAAAGTCCTGGGTGCAAGCACCRCCCAGCAACARCCAAAGCATCAATGGGCCATCAACGTTCCTTTCATTACCAAACCCCAAACACAGCACCCCCTCCAGCTACAGGGAAGAGAGTTAACYCTGTCCCAGCCRGAACCAGGACAAAAACCAATAAGGACAGGGAAGCTTTGACGAACTAGCTTAATTTGTACTCAGATTGTAACAGCTTTGTGCTGTGCTTGTACAGCTCATGACACAAGGATATCCTGGCCTACTGCTGGGGCAATAAAAATATTGAAAATATCATAAACTTCATTAGCTGAAACTCTCCTATTTCTCCTGCTTGAGTAAAGCAGAAAAAAAGAAGCAAGAGTCTAGAGCTGGTCCTGCAAAGTCTCTCCTCCCTCTCCTGTGCTGAAATCGGCAGCTCCAAAGACAGACCCTGACCCACTGTGTTTATCTGATAAAGCTACAGTCCAGCAGCAACAATCAGAGCTCCGCAGGTGCATTTTCTGAAGGGAAGGGAAGGGAAGGGAAGGGAAGGGAAGGGAAGGGAAGG
>JASVER010000035.1:2266827-2363043 GCA_030449065.1 Oceanodroma leucorhoa
AAGGAAAGGAAAGGAAAGGAAAGGAAAGGAAAGGAAAGGAAAGGAAAGGAAAGGAAAGGAAAGGAAAGGAAAGGAAAGGAAAGGAAAGGAAAGGAGTTTAAGAACTGAAACTCTACTTAAATTCACAGCAGGGAATGATTTACCATGGGTTAATAATGTGTGACCAAGATATAACCACAGACAACTGCTGATGATATAATCACAAAATGGATAATCTCTATAATTTATTCAATATCAGTGACAGGTAGTTCATTGCGGTTTTTGCAAGGCTAATGCTAGAAAAAATAATAATCGTAATTAAAAAAAAGAGGAAAAAGAAATTATAATTGTAAACCACTGATCAGTTATCACAAAACATAGTGATTCTTTAGGATTTTTCATGTTTAGAAAAATACAGTAGAAGAACAATATCTATTTTTAGTTTTTTCTAAAAGCTATGCAGCATGCCTAATAAAAATTCTTTGCAAAATTTATAGCATTAATTCCAAATTTCTGTAATTAAAATATGCTTATTCTAAAAGGATTACAATTAATTCAAGCTCTAACTCGTAGGTTACATAATTGAAAATGAGGCATGTTTTCTTTAATACTTATTAGGAGAATGAAATACAAATATCTTGCAGATCTGCTTCTGCCAAGGCCAAAGAAATAAATGCAATTTATGTAGTCACATTCTGCTTCCTCTGAGGTCCTTGATCACTGAATTGCACTTATTTCCAGTCCAGAAGAACAGGCCTATTATCCTGTCTTAGGATCTATTGCATTTCAACTCCATCCTCCTGGCATCAAAAGACCATTAGACTGTACAGAAACTTTTCAGAAGCTAAATCTGCATTAAAAGCAGTGTGGTGCAATAGGAGCGTATCTACAAGGAAAAACAGTTGATGTGAGTGGCCATACGGCCACGCCATATGCATTATGGGCAGTTCCATCAGACCACGACCAATTATATGCTATGGATTGAACTACTGTTATTTAAGATCAATACATATTGGTTGTGCATATTCTAATTTTTTTTTTTTTTTTTTCCTAAAGGAATCTCATCCATGTGCTCTGAGACTGCTTGGTGACACTAAACTGGGCCCGGTACATAGGGATGATAAGATGATTCATTTCAAAAGGGCACTTCTGATGTCAAGTAAAATGCTGATATAGGCACAACCTGACTGGTTCCTATACCGGGATCAAAGCCAGGCTGGACTGTACCAGAACACATGTGGAACATCATTTCCACCCTGCTCAAAAACTGAACAATAGTATGGGCAGTGGAGGCATAGTAAATAATACTTCTCTTTTTATTGTAAATCAATCCTGGCCGTCATATTTTGCAAACTCAGCTACTGGTTCCATATTCGGCTAATACATAAAACTGAAACAGCAAGCAATTACACCAGGTCATCTACTACATGTCCTACCCCAGGGCAGAATCCATCACACTCAAATAATTCCTGAAAGGTGTTTTTCTAACTTGTTCTTTCTTGTTTTGGGTTTCATGAATCCTAAAAGACATCTTACCAAATGCAGTGCTAATATCTTCTKTATCTAAAGCTGTGTCTATGCATTGAGATGTGCAGAGTATTTATTAGTGCACTTTCATATRAAGTGAGCCTGCACACCCTTCACACCAGATACAGTTACATTCATGGTGGTAGGTAACTTCTAACATGATTTTTGACTTATCCAGATGGAAGATGATACATAAACGTAATCTTTTATTTTGTTCTGACACAACAGGATTTAAAAGAAGGACAAGAGTAGAATTATATAAAAGATATACTGAGATGCAACATAATGCAGTAAAGAATGACATCTTTCTATGGAATTGTTAAACCATTATACAGAATTTTACAGAAAATTATATCATTGTAATATAWATTGGTTTTGAAAATCTTGTAACAAGTTTATAATGCTCTGTTTGATTTTATAGGGTTTTTTTGTAAAACTATGTGTAAAACAATCAAGACACAATACCCTCGGGGGGGGGGGRGGGGGGAAGTGGTGAATAAACAGCAATGTTTACTATGATATTGATAATATTATTTATCTTCATCATTGAAAAACTGTGAGTCTTTGCAAAATTATGAATGATTTTGTAAAATTACATCAGCGAATTGTCACTGGTCAGGATGTTTTTTCTACAGTAAAGACATATAAGTGGTTCTGTTCTGTTGGTTTCTCAGACTCCCCTCTTGCCTGATAACCTGCCAGCCAGTTTCAACCAAGTCTGATAAAAAGTTTAATGTTGCAAAAAAATGCTGAAGTCTCATTGTTTTCATGTAAATACATAGGTACGTGAAGCGACAGATTCAAAATGCTGCCCATTCTGAGAAATCTTCACTTTTACTAACTTTTACTAGAGCCTCATTCCTAGAAACCAGACAGTCTGTGCCATGGACACCCATGGGGAACTCTTTTTTTTTTTTTTTTTTTTTTTTGGCGTGGTTTCTGAGCTTGTGGAATATATTTGCCTCACATTCCCAACCTTTTATCCAGAAAAACATTTCTTTGTGAAGGCTGAGCTTCTCAAGGATTCTCATGATTCCACCAGCTTTCAAACAAACAGAAAGAACAAAACCCCAACAGCTAATGGTAAATCAAAAGTGTTCATAACTTTATATGTATTTGATGTAAAAATACATAATGCATTCATAGATTCACATATTTTAAGAGCTGTTTCCATTAGGATCATCTATTTTGAAAGTGTGATAGGCTATAGAATTTCAACTTAATATTTAATACTTCATGCTCAGCAATTCTTGCTGAAAAAGAACACATTTAAAAAAGAGCTACTCGATATTTATTTATTTTTAAATAAAAATCATTGAGAATTTGCCTCATTTGGTAAAATGAACTAAAGATTAATCATATAGACATCTTTTCCATTTAATTTTTCCCAACATAAACATCCAGCCAACAAATCTTTTAGATATAGGATGCTGATATATTACAGCTGATCTTGCAGCTGGCAGACCAAATTCACTGCTTGCATAAGAGAAAGTAACTCCATTGGAGAGAATTAAGCTATGCCTGAGCTACCAAGAACTGGAAGCATCAGAAATCAGAGGACCTGTTATAAAAAGACTTCTAGTTCAACATCTAGATATATGCAGAAATGTGTTGGCCTTTTGTTTTAGTGTGTCTACAAATCAATCTAAYTGACTAAAAATAGACTCTTCTGAGAAAAAAAAAATATAGACGTTAACTATAGATTCCTTGGAAGCTTATGACTGGGATTCACCTCTTGGTGTTAGGTATGGAATATGTAATTCACTATGTGGGATGATTCTGCTGTACAATACGGTATATGACTTAGCATCATGGGATGATGCTGAATTATAGATTATCCCATGGAAATCAGTTCAACTGTTTAGTAGAAAGTAAATCTATACATGTATGTCAAGATTTAAAACAACGTACTAACAGCTGCTTTTGCAGATCTCTGTAGCCTTATGCTAAACTCCGATTCTATAAATGGTGGTGGTTCTCAAGAATCAAAAATACATAAATCTTTAAGAGCTATTCAGTTACAAATATCAGATGCTATCAGTCCCCCCTTCATGCTTCTAATCACTGTGGAATCTTCTCAGGGTCACAAGTTTTTTTTGGCTGGGGAAAAAGGCTACGTGTAGTCAGGCTGACTGTCTCCTAGCACTCCCCATCCACTCTAAAAGTGCCCACTAATAGGTTTGAAATGACAGTACATTTGTCCTCTGGGGAAGATTAGGTAGAGCTGTGGAAGATTTCTGCTTTTCTCATACAGAAAGTTTTAAACTGGATGGTTTTCAGGAAGGAAGGGATTTTATGACCTTCTTATTGTCTGCAGAATGCCAGAAGCTTTTCAAAGTAATAGCAACCTGTGTAAAAGAGTGTATGAACTAAACTGAGCTTTTATTGCGTCCAACACAGTCACGTTCCCCTTAACTTTCTGTAGCGGCACATAAGCTTTCTAACTGCTTTGCTACTAAAAAATGTCTTCAAGCAATGCTTTGCAAGAAGAAATTTATTTGCTGTATTGAACTGTCAGGAACCCAATTAAATCCACGTATGGGTGTGTGKTAGAGGAGGGTATAAGCGAGGAACCAGGGTTAAGCTTTCCAAATTGGAAAAGTTTGTTTTGTATGCAACAGTCATTCTAAAATAAAACCCATTTTTTTAACATAATTTTACATTTAATACATTTTACTTTTGATTGACAGAGAATTTACTGGCACTACATTTCAAAGACAAGGGATCTCCTTTTATGGGTCATTGCTAAGCCTTGTTTAAAAAGGAGCTCGTGGCCTGATTGCATCATTTCTGCAGAGCCTGGCTGAGGCTCAATTTTCTGTGCTGTTGGGCTTTCTAGACTTCTGGTGGACTTTATAAGAAGTGAACATAGGCAGCAGTAATGAAAATTGGCCTGTGAAAGTGGCACAGTATAATCCAAAAAGAAAATAGAACATCCCAGACCCTGGAAATGGTGAAGGTTTATTTGCCTGGCACAGGAAACTACTGGCACATCCTTGCATTATCAGGCCACACTATCTGCAGGTCCAAGCAACGTGGCTGCAGAACCATTTTGGTATGTTATTGTCACTACTAGCCCTGGGTTAAATATCAAGTCTGACAGTTGTGCTTAATTTCAGTTTGAGGCTATAAATCAGTCCCCAGAGAAGACTGTGAACATCAGTGAACTTTGTTGAGAAAGTTGTCTGCACATGTGTTGAAAGAGTAACCATTGAGTTGATTGTGGTTTTGTTATGCCAGCCTTTCCCCTGGAATCTCAAAATAATGCTCCAGGTCCCTTGCTCTAATCACAAGCTTATGAAATTTAGTGAATGTTTCTGAAATGGCTTCTCTGTGTATTGAATGTCAGTACTTCACTACAGAGGTTCCTGATTTATACATCGATGGAATTTATTATTGTTGTTGTTGTTATAGTGACCTTGTATGAATTTTTGATCCATCATATTGAAAGCTAGATTGCAAAACACAACGACAAGTACCCCCTACTGCATAAAAAGTCAAATGTGTTCTTGAAAAGTACAATCTACATAGAATGAGCCTAGGGAATTGACCAGCCTTTTTTGTTTGTATTTGTCATCTAGTAAGTTCTGCCCCTGAGAGAATTGCCTCTGGACTCTAAAACTGGAATTAAGATGCATTTGACTTAAAAGCTGAAAAAGCTGCACACGTGTATTATTTCTTTGTTTGGGATAGTTGCAATTCTTGCTTGAATAGTGCATCCACTTTCCATGCCCAAAATTCTAAACCATGTGGAAAAACAAGATAGGTTTCAGAGAAAAGCCTTATGGATGACTAACGGATTAAACATGCCTCATCATGAGACATTCAAGGTACTTGATCTGTTCAGCTTATAAATAGAGGTGACATGACCATAGTTTATAAATATATTTCTTATAAATGTGAGAAACAGAATTTGAATAAAAGAGTTTAGCAGACAAAATAAAAGTAAGATTAAGTGTCTGTAAGTTGAAGCTAGAGAAATTTGAACTATAAATAAAACTAAGGTTTAACAGGAAATGTAATGARCAATGTGTGGGAATGACATGTCAAGGGTTATGCTAGATTTTTCATCACCAGGAATGTTTAAATCAAGGAGTTACCTCAACACTGGAAGAGGTTGTCAAGAAAAGCCATAGAATCTCCATCTTCAGAGATATTTGAAATGTGACTGGATATGACCCTGAACAACCTTATCTAACTCTGAAGTTGTCTCTAACTTGAAAGTTGGCCTTGGTTTGAGTCAGAGGTGTCTTCCATCAGAGGAAATGTCTGAAATTCGAAACTTCATATAAACTTCAGCTTGACCTCTCTCTTCATATGTCAAAAGACTTGTAGGTCAACACAGGAATTATGAACTTCAAAACCAACAATGCCTGGGAAAAGAAACACCAAATGCTGTCTTTTATGATACCTCTACCTCAGTGGCTTTTTCCTCTTCACCCCCCTTCATTGCTCTCCAACCTAAGCAGCTCTGACTCTTTTGTACTGTCATTTGCTTTTTACACAGCATAAAATTGAAATAAAAGAAGCACTAATAAATACCAAAAGAACTACTCAGCTTAGCAAATTGCCTCTACATAAGGTCAAAGCAAAGGTCTTTCTGAAACCCCTTCACTATTTGCTCCTGAACAGTAGCAAATAGCATTACAAAAGGCCTGGGCTTAGACTGTTTCCTTGACTAACCTGGCTGAGCAGGGCATTACAGAGCTATTTGTTCCTCTTCATCTTCCTATTTCACTTAAAGACACCTATCTCAACTTCTTATCCAGATCTTCAACCTTCCAAATAGCCTGAGCTGCTTTCTGGGCTGAAAATTTCCCCTTCACATCTATCAGACCTGAATGGTTAAACAGTAAATTGAGGATATATCTCATGTTGAGAGCCCAGTGTACGTGCTGGGAAGTGGTGGCATTTGCCTCTGAAATATTTGGTTGACTGATTGGGGTGCCTTGTTCTGGAATTTCCCCCTTTAGGGTAAGTTCTCAGAAACTGAGGATAAAGAATTACTCTAGAAATATTATTGTTGGCCGAAGCTTGTACATTAGCTTTTTCTAAAGCTCAAGTACTGAAATTACAGGCTCTGAGCAGTTCCAGTGGACAGATCAGCAGYGTACATTACTTTTCTCCCATCCTGTGACTAAGCACGTAACCTTTCCTCTGTGTCTTAAATCAGACTGGGAGCACACGGGCCTACTTGACAGTGTACATTTTTGAGCAGCAGAAGCAGAATGGAAGCAAAGGACTTGAAACGGTCCACTGGATTCTGGCTGACAGCTCAGGTTCGCTGTAGAGGCCTATTGTCTTAACAGTGCTTTGGAGAAGTTTTGGAAAGCTTTGTTCTTTATAGACATCTCCCAGCATAACAGAACTGTAAAAAAGCTGAGCTTTAGAGAAGTAACCACTTATGGCTCTTTTACTAATGATCTGTTTTGTGTTGTTCCAGTACATTTCAAAAGTCTTTGGTGGGATCATTTAGCCATCTCAGTACTTCGCAGTTCATACACGTTGAATATTTCTCCATTAAGAAGACCTATTTCGTTGTATTCAGACAAAGAAATATGTTAGGAACAAGCTGTTTAAAAAGAAATAAGACTCCTGCATATTTTAAGAGTTACATTTAAAACTTCATTTTGTTTTGTTTTGTTTCTGAAGATAGCCCTCTAGTTCAAGTAAAGCTGTCGGACTTGTAACAGTAATTAATTCAAGGAAAACCTATGGTAGTGTTTTGCATGAGATCAGACTCTAAGATCAGAATGTTCCCTTCTGGACATTAGGTCTATGAATCTGTGAAAGAATCAGATGAGAAGTCTCATTTACATTCAGAGGCTGTCTTGAACATCCTATCAATGACGTGTCTAACACATATCCACAAAAGCAGGGGAAAAAAACAAAGATTTAATTTTTGTATAAACACACACACATACATAGAGAGAGAGATCTTCTTTGCTTCTCAAACAGAGCTAAAGGCTACAGTCTGTAACTGTACCTCTATCCAGAAGGGACAACAATACATAATTGCAACAAATTTCTGAGGCTTCCATGTTTGCCTAAATAAAAAATAAAACAAAATCTTGCAAATATTGCTAGGTCTTCATCCCCCTTATTTTCGCTTTCTCCCTCTCTCTCTTTCTCTCATCAGATGTAAATAGATAGCTTGAACATCAGAGAGTTTCCCAGAAAAATCTTTTTAAAAATCAAGGAGCCTGTGTGAAACATTTTGGCTTCTGTCAAACACTGTACTTCAATGAAAATACACTTCAAGCTGGTGTTTGCACCTTTTCTACCACTCTAGATAATCTTAAAACTTCTTCCTTTGAAGCCATCATTTCCTATCAACATTCTCCCACTCTTTCCTATACAAACCCAGGTTACTACATGTCTTTCTGCCCATATTATGTTCTGTGAATCTCTAGTCTGTCAGGTTTGTGTATGCCTGATGTATGTAGAGTAGTTCTTTTAATAAGGGAAGAGAGATAAAGATGAACTTTGCATTTCAAATAGGCAACTACCCGCACATGTATCTGAGACCACCTCTCTTGTCCTAGGTCCACTTTCTGTGAGTTGGCTATGCCCCTTTTGGACTTGGGTGCTTATATCTTAAGCCCTTTTCTTATGTGCATACCTCATAATAAGCACTTCAGCACGGTGGACAGTGAAGAACACATAATTTATTTTTTAGCAAAAGCAATAAAAACTTCAGGGATAATTCCAGAAATTAAAAACCTTTGACTTGAGAGAAAAATCTATTTTCAATTGCTTCTCAGCAATATTGAAGAGTGCTGCAGTATCTTCGTAGGGTGCCATTTTCACAYGAGCACATATGAAACTTGGGCCCTCTCAACACTGGCCTGCCTCGGGGTCTGCTTCCACGTGTATTTTCTTCCTTGGGGGAAGCACCAAGAAAAATTCCCGCCCTTGGGGACTCATTCCCATGCCGTCACTGCAGTTCACTATCTACTCAGCTGTGCCACCACAGCTCTTCTTGGGACCACAGTGCAAAACAGATTGTCAAAATGTTTGCATTAAAAATAAATAAACAGCTATCGTTGCTCTGCAGATACAAACTGTGCACGAGGCACATATCTGTTCATAACAACCCCGCTTTTCAGAGCAGAGCAGAGCATTTTCCAAGGTCCCTTAGGCATATAACCCTTGCTACAATTCAGGAGACAATGCATTATGGCACAGGAAGAGGAACAAGTTTCTAGGGCAGCAAATATATTTAGCTGGGGTGTGTCTGTGTGTGTATGTTTTAAAATAAATTATATATGGCATTGCACTTTTCTCTGCTTATTGTTACAGAAATCACTTTTTGTCTCTTTATTCTTCCTATCACATATTTTGCTCCTTGCTACCCAATACATTAGGAATTTCTCATTTACTTTGCCCTTTCCTTGATCCACCCCATGAAAGAAAGCTTTCCTAAGAGCAAAGAAAGCTTTAAGAAATTCTTATATGTGAACTGGACATTTAATAATAGCATGTACACTAATTAAATAGGAGCTCATTAGTGTCAACTTAAATGACTCAAAGTAAATTTCCACATATTGCAAAGTTATGTCATTAAACAATTATTTAATATGGAAGATACTGAATGGACTTGGGCAATTTAGCCAAGAGTCTTTGATTTATTCCTCCCCACTTGCCCTAAACCAAACACAAATAAAATATTTGAAATATTTAAAGTTATCCTACAATCCAAGGTTTTTGTTGTACAAACATCTACAAACCATATTTAGATGGCTTATCCCCTAATAGTTATGTATTCACACACATGGCCAAGTTAGCTTGGCTTCTTTTATGAACTGAGTCACAGTAAATCACAATTTGCACCTCCACATCCTGCACAAACACAAGGTTTATGCGTTAACATAGACCTGACAGAAGATGGTTTAAACTAATATGTTCTTTACCTCATTAGCAATGTGTTCACTTCACTAATGGTTAGTGCAGCAATATACTGTAACAAATTAAACCTCAGTAACAAAGTTGAGATAGGATATGCATATTTAAGTATAATTCAGAGCAGGAGCTGTAAATAGTTATTTTGAACTCTCTAGGAGTCAATAAGTATCAAGTGAAAATGGTTTTAAATTAATTTTTAATAAACTCGTTTTATTTTGGTATGCCTCCGTTTCTCCTTTTTGTGGGAACTTGGCAAACGAGGAAGTTTACTCTTAGAGGTTTGGTTGACTTTTTTGCTCTGTTTTTATATTTTAATCAAAAGCTAAATATGATAAGATGAAATGGCCTTTAAGTTTTTGGCCTGAAAGCCCTTTATATTTTATTTTATGTGCATGGACAAGCCCAGAGTTTACTGACTTATCCACAGAACAATGTTTGCATAATGGTGGAAGGGATTCTATTTTTATTACATATCTGGCATGTGATGAACCATAACAGAAATCTCAAGTGTAAACTTCTTAAAAGACTACTAGTCCACAACCCACAAACAGTGGATTAATAGGAACTAAATAATGAATAAATTTCTAAACAGGTGCCTGGATTTTCACCTGTAGCACTGAAGAAGGAGTCACCAGGAGAAAATATTTTCAGTTTAGGTTCGTCCATAGAATCCTTAAGTGATGTTGAACCAGACTGAATCTTGATATAAAGCCAAATGAATTCAATGGAAGCTCCAGCTTGAATTAAGTAGCCAGATATTTTTACCATGCCCGAACAAAGAAATGTGTACCAAAAAACGGGGGGTTTAGAAGTGAGAAAATTGAACAGAGACTCAGCTGAGTTTGCCAGCATGCCAAGCTCTAAGCACTAGCTCTTTAAAACTCTTTCTCCACCTAATCTGCTGTGGATATTCTGCTTAGAGTACAATTTTTAAATGCTCACTGACAAAGCAAACCAAAGGCTACATAACATAACAATTAGGACTCACACAGGAAGAACGGAGCCTCAAAATAAAATTACTCTGTGTAGTTTAACAGAACATAGATCTGCATCTCAGTATCCTACATGCCAGGAAATTATCTAATAAGGACATGTAATACAGCAGTGCGTTGTGCAAGGCATATGCTAATAGTTGTGTTACAAGATTTTCTTTCAGAATGGGCATAAATGGTGAGAAGTGGGGAAAAACCTGGGAATCTTCAGAAGTTTGCATGCAGAGCTACTCACACATAGTATAATTCTGATCATACCTGGAGTTGTATTCTTGGTCACCAATAAATTTCATTAATTCTTAAGAAATTTAAACACCTCTGAGAAGCAATTTTGAGGGTCTATATTTTATATGTAGGAATCATTTGCAGCAACTAGATACAGAAATATATTGTAGATAAAGTCTCTAATCTCTCTGTCACATTCTTTGCTCAGTGACTTTGGTCTCAGTTTGTGGACACTCTACAGCAAGGAATATTTCTTTGCAGCCTGTATTTGTATTGAGTCTAGAACAGGGCAGTCATGGTCCAAAGCATACTTCCTAGGGACTGCCACACAACAGATAAAGAATAATGACAATAATAAAAATGTCTGTTAATGTGTTAAATTAAGGTGAGCCACCTGGAGGTAGCTGATAATCATGTTAAAGAAACTTGTGAACATCTGTATTTCTTTGTCCCCATTTATAATTTGGTGAAAGAACTAGGTCCTAAATCCAGCCTTACTTCAGTGAGTATATTGTAATAGCAATCTAAAATGAGCTGAGTAGGAGATCTCTGGTAGCTGAGAACACTGGTGTATGCAGATTATGTCTGCTTTTTACCACTACTTCTTCCAGGCAGTTTGTAGAATTTCTGTGAAACATGGGGGGGGGGGGGGGGGAAGAAAAAGAGAAAAAAGGAAAAAAATTCCTCAGACAATTCTTGAAATATTTGCATTTCTTATTTCATGTTAATAAGAAATATCACCAACGATAATAAATACACACATACATACCTACATACATAATGAAAAACCACTCTGTAAGGTGAAGACAGTGGACTTTTATTTATTTATTTTATTTCTGATCACTTAAAGACTATTATGTTGATGGTGACATTTTAAGATCATAAATTACTTTCTAGTAAGCAATACTCCTGCTTTTCATACTTACAGTTTAAAAATAAAAAAATAAAAATACATACTCCTTTTTCCCTTTTTAATGGTTAATTAGGTCACTAATCAAAATAAATTCTTAAGAGGAAAATGAAATGTTGACATTTTGCAATTATTTGCTACTGTGAATAATACATAAACACACTACTTATGGTTAAAGTGGCTTTCAAACCCTTTTTCTGCCATTAGGGCATGAACTGACTGCAGAATCAGTGTATTTTACTTGATATATTGCCACATTATCTACTTCAGTGCTTCCATTTAGTTTGGGTCACTTACATTTCATTACACTGTACCTTGGCTGAGTGCAATAAAAAAAAAGTTTATTGCAACTGCAAGCTCCTAATTAAACATCAGCTGGAAACTGAGCTACCCATTACAGATTATATATATAAAAAGATTATATTCTTGGGAATCACTCTATCATACAACATGATTAATATATATGTGTTCTTGTAAATAGGAGTTGATGTGCTATATACATAATGGATATGATTAGCTTTTTATTGAGACCCAAGACATCAAAGATAAAAGGATACATATATTTCTCATTCAGCAACCTTGTTAAATATGAAATAAACATGTATATCCATACACAGATAACACATGCAGAAATGTGTTCGGTGTATTATAGTGTTCTTAGCTACTGTGTTAGCGAACAGATTTGAACTTGTAAGTACATGTCCACAGTAAAATTAACCTCATATCAGGGAGTGAAAAAGAAGTTATTTAAGTAAGTTAAAAATATCTATTTCCTACAAAGAGGAGGAAACTTTTCTTCAGACCTTTCTCTTTCAGGAAACACTGTAAGCAGATTTCATACCTTGAAGCAGAAGCTTCAGACAGATCTCATGAAGGACACATTTTAATTTCAACTGGCATTTCATATGGAAAAGGCTCTTTTTAAGTGGACCACTGAAAAATCAATTTGGTCTTAATTTATACAATGAACATATTAGTTCTCTTGTTCTCCACTTGAAGGAAATCTAGACGGTGTGGAAAGGAAGTTAGAAAAGTTTTGACCAATGGAGTTTCATGCCCTAAGACCTCCATTTTGTATATTAAGGAATTAAATGGCAAAAATGTTTGCCATTTCACCTTACTTCCACCCTTCTTCCTATTTATGTACCCCTCTCAATTATGCCAGTATAAACTGTTTGTAGGATCATGCAGAGGACAGTTTTCAGCAATTGATGTGATTTCAGAAAATATATATTTTTTGTGCTTTGTTGTTTGCAAGGTTTTTTATATAGATTTCTCAGAACTGTGAATATTTTATCATGTAATGGAACATAGATCAATTACAGAACTATATATTGAGGAAGGAGTGATGAAATAATCCAGACTGAGATCCATGAATCATCCCATTTAATTTTAGTTTTAGTCGGCGAGGCTGTGTTGCTGTCTATAGACCCATATACTTACAATGCAAGAAGAAAATTCTCCTTGGCGACCTTTCAAATCTCAAGTGGGAAAGTACATGCCTAACTTAAAAATTCAAATTAGGTGTTTAAAGTTTGAATGGATTAATCTGGCTGAGCATATGAGAAGCTACAAAAATTCTGTTTCCCACATGCAAATGCAGAAGTTGTTTGTTTGTAATTTGAAGATGTGACAATAGGATTTGGGTTGCACAAATGTGATGATAGCTCTCAATTGTGTTACCTATACCAGGGCTCAGACTAACACAAAAAGATGTTAAATATTTGACCTCTGAAAATCAGATTTTCAGATATGTTCATTATCAGAAAAAGTAGGTATAGGGAATAATCACTAGTAAATACTCTTGTCCTGGAAGTTTGACATTAGATATCTTCTGTTGCCATGTTGTTCACAAAACTCAGATGTCTAAACCCAAACTGAGGTCTCTTCAGAGTCCTGTGCTGTCCCATTTAGCTGAAAAATTTTCCTTCCTTACTTTCTGCCCTTAATCTTGGGTAAGAGAGAAAAAGATTTAAAAAGCATCCTTTTCCCTTTGTGTTTGGAAACATAGCCAGCCTTGCAAAAAATATGCAAACAGGCCTAGATTGAACAAAGCATAGATCAGTTATTGTTTGTAGGTGGACTACCTTTCTTACATCAGCTCAGTTAAAGTATCATTCGATATAACCTGTACAGAGACTGTTGTATAATTTCCACACCCCACAGTTTCAATTGGTGTAAATCAGATGAAGTTATTGCAGTTTCTCCAGCTGAGCATCTCGCTCTGTTCTTCTTCAGGAGTGGAATTTTTAAAAGAGAAATGAGGGTTAAAAAGAGAGGTTGCTTCCATTAAAATCTGTCTCAAACTAAAAGCAAGCTGTCATATTTAAAACCAAACAAATAATAAAAAAAAAAACCAAATGTGTGTTTGCAGACTCTCTCACAAAAATTCTGTAACAAAGACAACAGCTTGACAATGGCATCTGCTGCATAGAGCAAAAATTAGAGGACAATGTCATTTTTAATGACTTTTTAAAATGAAAAATTAAACCAAAATGAACGAGATGTCCTAGGTATTCTTTTTTTTTTTTTTTTAAGAATCTGTCTCTCTGTCTTATTATTTATAAGTGGCAATGCAGACAGACGACAGGAACATATGCTGGGAAGAGTCTGAAATTAGACAAAGCAATAATGGAAGAGGGATTATTCTTTTTAAGTTTCATACAAAGGCTATGCTTTTTGCGTCTTTGTATGAAACTTTAAAAAAATAGACACATACACACCCATCCATATTTATAGACATATACACGCACACACTCACAAAGAACACATTCATATATTTATATCCACACATAGTTTCATGTTTATAAATTAATATCCATAAAAATAAATACACATATGTAAATATTATATTTATAAACTAATACATGTAGGCGTAAAATTTGCAGACAGGCACTCTCAGTTATTTTTAGAAAGAGAGAAATGTGTAAAATGAAATGTCATATACCAAGGAAAAATGGGATTCTATTTCGAAACGTTATTCTCACCTTTTAATTTTTTATTATTTTATTTTTTTCTTCAGTAACTTATAAGAACAATTTAGATCATTTACTTGCCATCATACTGCCCTAAAGCCTTATGTTTCTATTTGTCCTGCTGGAAGTACAGAAAGGTCTTTTTTATAACAACTCAGTGCTTTTCAGTGCAATTTCTGCACATAAGGGCAGAAAATCTCCTTCAAGGAAAAAAGATTTTTTTCTTAAATCTAATCTTTTTTCTCAACACTTCCAGTGACTTAAAGGTTGCCTGAAAGTTATCTATTTAAGTGATCCAGGTAAAGTTTTTAGAACCACCATTAGTGTTCTGCTCTCAATTAACGCAGAATAATCCTGTTTGGATTTAAGTATTTAATGATAGTATTAAAGAGCTAATACTTAATTTGTAAAAATATTTTTTAAAAATATCAAAGGCTTTCTATTATATACTATTCATAATTTTATTACTTTAATTTATTTATTTTCCAAAACCCAAAATAAGCTGGATTTGATGGAGTTCAATCCTCTTATTTTCAAATCACCTACATTCATTTTCTGTATCATATGTGAATATGGTTTTCTTGCCTTAAAATTTTGTTGGTTAAATAAAATTCTAATAATCTTTTATTTACTACTCTTCATTAAGCATAAATGGTACTTCAGACAAAAAGTTATCAAAACTGCTTTGAAACATTCTGTAAGTTATTGTCAGAGAAGTTCATTGCCTAAAAGCCCAGCAAGAAGTAGTTCTAATAGTAGGCTGGTTTTGTGCTTTGAAAAGATTAATTAATTAGATGAGGGAGCAGTTGTAACTCTTGTTTGTTAGTGGTCCCAGCACACTTTTGGTCATGCAGGGGAAACTGCTATGTACTTATATTGCAGTTGCATCTAGTCATAGTTGTCATGTACAATTCCAGTCATAAATAGCGGAAGTCTTGATCTCTTCTGGATATGCTTGAAACAAGTTTGGGTTTTTGTTTTGKTTTTTTTTGTTTGTTTTGTTCATTTCAGTAGGACTACCTTGGTAATCAAAAACTGCAGGATGACAACCTGTAAAGGTATGTTTTGCTTATTGCTACAGCACTGCTTTATCAGCAAGTGAGAGCACATCAGCAGCACAGTGTAAAAGAAGTCAAAATAGTTCCCTCCTATTCTCAAACTCATTCTTTAAATCACTGGAAACTGTTAATTTTTACACAAAATGTGTTTCATGTTTGCATTTTTACCCTTCCAGTTGTGAAGAACACGTCAGCACAAATCCTTTCAGTAGGGCAGTATCTCTTATTGTGTCTAAGCAGAATGTATTTGAGAATTACTGCAATATATATAATTATTCTTAGCAAAACTGGCAGTCTAGACATGGAGGATGACAGGAGCAACATGCGTGCCTGCTTGTGGGTTGTTTTCGTTATGCTATTTTCTCATCAGTGGTGTCAGAGGGAAGGTCTCTAGGGAAGAGTTTGCTCAAGAGGTTTGTTATGAGATAGATGGGCTTTCTGCCTAGATCCCAGTTTTGAACTGGTCCAATAAGGAGACGCTGACCGAGAGTGAGTGGTTCTAGGATGTCTGTGCAATGAATTTTCTTTCCTCAGGGGATTATAACAAACCCACAGACAAATGCTGCCTGTGCCGACAGCAGGGTGCTGAGCACAGCACCGTGGATAGAGAGAGGGGCTGGTGGCCATAGGGGACGCGGGGCATTTTGGCATGATTCTATGGGAATGCTTCATTAAGGAATATGAGACAGGCTGAGAGATGTTAGTGAAGAAAGGACCTTTTCTGCCCATGTTATAACTTCTGTGGTCACATAGCTGTCAATCCAGTACCACCTGACCAGCATTAAATTTACTGTCTCCCCCTGCTCCTTTTCTTTCTTTTTTTTTTTTTTTTAAGAGGCAGCTAAAAGATTGAAGAGTTTGAAAAAGACACAATTGCACCTAGACAAAATTCCCCCAGATAAAGGCCAAAATAAAAGCAAAGACATAGAGACAGGAAAATGTTTCCACACAGAATGACCTTTGCTGGGAGGAGGGGGGAGAGGGGAGCTGAGATTGTCCACGCACTTCAATCTCAGCCTTGCTAGGTGGGTTTTAACTCTTCATTTTGCCTGCACCTTTACCCTCTTTTCTCCCAGTAACACCAGGGAGCCTTTTCCTATCTGGGGTTCTCCTCATTGCCCTTTTCCTTGACTTTGTCTTGTCACTCTGACCATAGTCTTGTTCTGCCAGATATGTTTCATTTTCTGCATGACTTCCCCTGGATGGGCATTTCAAGCTGTGATTTCTAAGCTTGATCTCACACTGTAGATCTTGTTATCTCAGTAAAAAGCTTTAAAGTTCAAAGGGAGTTGGATGAACAATACTTTAAAAGCAGTGTAAAGTCTAAGCATCCTCTTGGTGGGAGCAGTTCAGCAAAAAAAAATCAGATGTTTGTATGCTTTTATACAAAGAACAGAGAAAGAACAATTAAAAACCAAGATGCCAGTTTGGGGAAAAAATTATTAAGAGGTCTGAAGAAGTGCATGTAGTTTCGGTTCTGTATACACAGCTGTCATGGGGCTCTTGCCACTCATAGCCCCAAGGCTTCTCTTACCAGCTGAGTTTATTCCAAAGCCACTGAACTCCATAGCAGACTGCTAGACTTTAGACCAAACTCCTTAAGCAGAAAAAACGGGGATTAAGGAGTACATTATTAGTAGCTACGTGAGGCAATTGGACAACATCCCTGGCAGTCCTGGTACAAGACACAAGATGGTGTTTCCTTATTTCCTATTAATGTCTGTTCTGCTTTCCTCCAGCTGGACCCCCTGGTGCAGCTGCGTACTCTGCCCTGTTGCATGGGAATTTTTGACAGTCTTTCTAGGACAGATAGACCTGGAAGTGTGTACATGCAAGATCTGTGCTTGTTTCTTGTGATGGATTGCACTGTCATTCAAGATTTTCTGGCAATACACCCAAACAGGACCCAACCCCCTACATCCAGAAGTGCAGGTTTTCCACTGGTATTTAAAAGGGCATCTTTAGTAACCTGATCAGTGGTTTTGGTATTTGTGGAAAGAGCGGTGAGCTTTCCTTTGCTAGAATAGAATTCCCCTAAAAAAATACTGGGGGTGTGATACAATAGCCAGAGGAAACATCTCTGAACTTTCATAAAACTTCTGCTGGAGTAGGGGGTAATTTATTCTAACATGAGCCATCTAAAAGTTATGAGAATATTCTCATAAATAAGAGGAGATGTGACAGAATTTTTCAAAGGTTTTTTTAGGCAGCCTTTCTCCAAATAATTCACTGGTAGTACCACATATCCCACTAAATTACACATAAATTAACCTGGTTGTAAAACCTTTACACAAAGAATTGTGTAAAGAAGAAATTTTATACCRCAAAAATTGCAGATGTGACAAGGAAAATTAAGATCTAGTTGTGTAATACACAACCTAGGTTGCAAACATTTTGTGGTATCCCTATGACTTATAAATAAGACATGTCAATAATCAATGCTCAAAAGGACTTAGATGGCAACTGGACATTCTAAAAACACATTTTAAAAGCAGAGGGTTTGATTATTTGTTTGTTTGTTTGCTTGTTTATTTATTGCTGTTTTAAATACAGAGGCATAAAGCAGAAGTAACTCTGTTGAAGCCTTCAGATCATAATGGTGCACAGCCAGGATAATGATTGATAGTGATTACAGACTGTGCAGCCTGTGGCAGACCCTTCAGCCCAGGCTCCAGGTGCTCCTCCTGTCCATGACATGGCGGTGAGGCAACCTATCAAGCAGCTGTACAGTCCCCCTCCCTTTTCAGCCTTTCTTTCTTTTAATTTTTCTTTTTTCTTTTTTTATTTCTTCTTCTTTCTTTTTCTTTTTTCCAATAGGAACCAAACATATATAGGAGCTTTCCCCCCTTATCCTAGGAAAGAAGCAGGGAAAGAGCAAAGGGAAACAAGTTGTTTTTTTTTTTTGTTTTTTTTTTTTTTTTATTAAAGTAACAATTCAAAACTGCATTATAGCTGTCTGCACTGGAGATACACGCAGTGCATGGCACTGCATTATGTTGCATTGCATCGCACTGCAGACTTAGTCCTGTGATCATTCTGCCTGGGAGTTGGCTGGTCTGTTTAGACCCTTGTATCACAGTTCCTTTTGCTATGGAAAAAAAGTTGGTGGCAGACAGTATGGCACATCACTATCTCTTTCTCAAATATGTCTTGGATGTTCCCAGGACCATCCTACAGTCTTCTCAGGGCATGCTGCGTTTCATTTGTCAGAGAGATACGCTACACTAAATGGATATTTCATCTGACTTGTTACAGCTATTCTTACATTGTTGTGGCAAAAGACCAGAGTAATAGATAACCAGTGTGCTTAGACTTGTTTGAGAAAGCTATTTGGTGATAATTTACCAAGACTAAATATAATTCTCATAAAGATACTGAATCACAAAAGGTGCAGAAACAGCAAAGTCGCATATAGAAACAACAGCAACCTGAATTTGTAGCAAATATTGTTGGCAAAAGTGAACGTGATTTGGACCAGTTGTGACTCAAGTCACTGCTTTCCTTTTGTAGAACTCTATTCATACAGCTCAGCCCCAAAAGTGACAAAGGTAAGAAAGCTTTTTACAGATTCCTCATCTTTTCAGTATGCTAAGAAACCCCCTTACCTGCAGAAAAATTGCAGTGGCCCTGAAAGAGCACACATATTTTTGTTAAAATTGCCTTCATTCTTGTTCTTAAGTTACATTTTACAAGACTGAAAGCAATTAAACCTTCATTGTCCAAGCTTTCAAGTCAGTATGGCAGTACTGTCATGCATCCATTTCATTTGGGAATAGACTAATTCTCAGTCACACTGCTAAACAGATAAATGCAACTCCTTAGGTTAATCTTGTTTTATTATTGAGTGACATTCAGATGTTCGCCTCAGTTCAGAACTGCACACTCTTCCTTAGTTAAACATCTTTTATATTATGAAAATAACCATGATTTGCAAAAGAGAAACACCACTGGAAAATTCTAAGAAATAAAAGGAAAAGAGGAACGAAACAGTGATTGTTAATTTTTCAGTTCTTGTGATTCAGAGGAAGAAAATCAGGATGTACTGCATGCTGTTTAATTTGTAGTTAATGACATTCATTATAATGACACATTAGACATCCAGAGCTTTGTCTTCTGTTGAGTTTTTTTGAATGTTGATATGCTCAAGTTTTGAAATGAAGTAGAGCATTATATTATATTCTATTATATTATATTATATATTAGCAGAAGGGAAGTCTATTTCTATAAAAAAAGATTCAAAAACTTGGTGAGGGAAAGATCTGACTGTATATGAATCCAGATTAGATAAAAATGGCTGTCTTACAGGGACATCACACAGGCAGGTGTTTTCCTTTTTTTGCATTAAGTACTGATGATGTGCCTAAGTCAGTGCCAAACAAAGGAGGAAATAAAAAAAAGAAGGACATATAGGAAATTTAACCCTGACACTAACTTTGTCTCCTACAGACAAATCTGCCAGCGAAAAGGGAATGAAAACCTTCTTTGTAAGATCATTTCAGCAACCTATTTTYGAAAATATTATTTGCAGTGTTTCTTGTCTGGTTTGGGCACTGGTCTGGTGGGAAAAGAAGTTTCAAACTCATTTCTAAAGTAGAAAGGGGAGAAGTTCTGGTACTCAACCCTCCAGGAATTATAATGGAGTTGAATATTTTCTAAAAGTTGTTCTGCTAGTACAACTAACAGTGATCTTTTGGAAGAGCCACAATAGGAAATCCTGGAAATAGCAGAAATTTAGTAAACTTCTCTGTCATATTCGAGTAATTAAGCAAAGGTGGCAACCCCAGTGACTTTGTAAGTAGACTAGACAACGCAATAGAGCTTTCACACCACAAGAAAAAGAAAAACAAAGTGTATTGGAAGACCAGGGTGTGGTGATATCTGAGAGGAATCTATCAAAACAGAGGTTTTCAGTAACTCAGACACAATTTATTTTACTATATTTAGCATTGGTGTATTTTGCCTAGCAAGGGAGTTGAAAACAGAGAGACTGAAAGAAAGAATCGGAAATGGTTTGCAAAGATTTCTTAGCAAGTAATATTCTGTGTGAGTGCTTCATCCTAGAACTGCACGTTCTCATTTTCCCTACATTGTTTGATCTGCAAAAGTGTAATTTAGGTGAAAATTATATTTTTTAATACCCTAAACACTCTAAAAATGAGTAAGTGGAAATCCAGTTAGCTTAAACATGCAAAACACCCCAATTTTTCAAGCTTGTGTATGGAGTCATTCAGTGTAAGAAGTTTACGAAGTTGGAGTTCTGCTGTAGTTTCCATTTTTATCATTTGACTTGCCCGTGACATCAGTCAGCAGATCAAAAGCATCCAGGACGAAGCTCTGGTAGGGCCTGGCTATGGCAGGAACCTCTGGTTTCACTACAGCTAAAACTTTTTTTCAGCAATCCTAACTCTCAGCAACCTGCCCTGGCAGCTTCCACAAGCAGAGATGAGAACACACTGACAGCCTGAGAGGTCCATAAAATAAACAGCCTTTCTCCCATTCTCACTGCAGACCTCTTCTGGGTACAGCTGCCCCATAAGGACCCTGGCAACATGTTCCTGAAACAAGTATCTCACCAACACCGGCTACTGCCACAGAATCTAGTGCCAGTATGGCTCATGAGAGATAACAGACTTCCTATGTTTACTTCTTTTTATTTATTTATTTATTTATTTATTTATTTAGGAAATCAAGGAGGAAACTGCTTTGAGAAACAGCAACTCCCGTCTGGCACTCAGAAATCTAAATTAACGTGGCAAACTGCCATGATTTTCAATATTGATTTACAACTACGTCCCAGTTCATAAGCCTGCAGTGGTGACTTCTGCTGTCACATTCTTTGTGTGTAGTCAAGAAAGAGCGTTTTAAGTCGTGAAACAATAATTCAGGAAATGGAAACGTTAGAAATCATCAGTGTGTTGAACTAAACCACATAAGCATTAAACCTTTGTCTGGTGTGTGCTATTCCATAGTATTGTCAGTACTAAAACAAAAATTGCAAAAACCACACACCATGCAATTTTTAATAATAAAATAAAAAAAAATTAGTCCCAGATTTTTTGAAGTCAAGAGAATAAGTTCCATTCTTTTTGAATTAGGTCTTTTTCAAAGATTGTGATTTTATCAATTGACATGCAATGTAAAGCAAAGATCAGGAGTGATAGAAAGAGAGTTTTACCTGGACCATATGCATTTATAAAGTTGCTGTTCTGACCTGGGAACATTTACACTTCTCTTCTCCTTGGATAAGGTCATGAGAGAGAAGGAAGAAATGGCTTCATTGTTAACAAAACCAATTTCAAACTTTTCTCTTTGATCCAATGACGAGGTCTGTCATGATTACTGAGAGATACATTAATTAATGTGCTGAAACTCAATAAAGTAAGTAAAGTAACTATTGATTAGCCTTTGTGAGCACGAACACACTGGGGGGAAGTCTAGACATAATGCTTATTAAAAACAAATATTGCGGTATTCCACAGTAATAGATATAATAATTTGGTTTCCAACAGCATTTAGAGCTGTTACCATAGAATACTGTAGTGGCTTTTGTGACCACAAGTGTACCTGACACGCTCAGAAACACATCTTCAGCTGTTTCTGTGGAACTAATCTGGTATATCAGCTGATCAACTGCCAGCTTTATCTATTATTTATTCTCTAACCATATGTTTTAAAAGATTTTTTTGTCGTTGTTTTGTTTTATAACTTGCAGTCTGACACTGTAACTTCAAAGACTACTTGCGTAAAGGATAGATTTGTTACAGGGAAGTGTGCATGTGTATCCAGTTGGACTGAAGATGGTTATTTCTCAACAGTCACTGATTTCATTTGTCACTTTATTGCTTGAGTCAGGGGAGTGGATTAAGGCACAGGATGTCACTGCCACTTTAAGAGAGCATCCTTTTTGGAAAGCCAGTTTATTGTTTGGTGTTTATTTGAATAAAAAGCTCTCCTTCAAAATGTGAGCTGTTTCCTGAGAGGAGGCAGAAGCTGAATAGTATTCTTCATGGGAAAGGGAATGATTTAGTGCACCAAGTTACCCAAGGAATTTGCTACAATCCACTCATGCCTCTGCAGAAATGAAAGGATGTGGCCTCATCATAGTCAAACCCATAAAGCACATTGACAGCCAGGAGAACAAGTCCTCAGCAGTGCTACCGATCATATTGACCAGTGGAAGCTTTTTCTTACTAGGAAGGCTACTATAGGTCACTCCAAGATTTACATGGGATTGACTAATGAGTAGAAAGCGAACAAATTATTTAAGGACAAAGTTGTCTGTTCCATCTTCCAGTTTGTATTTATTCAGATTGCTGCTCGGCTAAGGTAATAATCTGCTGTTGTCTCTGTCTTTTGCGCTAGCTGTAAAGAAGGCATGTTGGGATTAAAATCATTGGTCTTTTTCACAGGTATTTCCTGATTACATATCCACACACAAGTTTGTGTTGGTGTTTTATTTCAATCACGTTTTCCACTGATTGCTGAAATTAAAAGCATTTTGTTACAAAAGTCTAAATATTTTGTTCTGACACTGTGTTTCAAAATTTTATTTCTTTGCATAGCTTCATGTATTGTATTTGATTAGTTTTTTCCATTACTTACTTTGACCTGGACAAGTTACATTTAGGATTTATCTAACAAAGCACCTATTTAAAGTACCTAAATTGGAGGTACCTAAAACTCTGTCCCATATATTAGGACTGAAAAAACAGTGGAGCATCCTCGTAGTAAGCAGTGTGTTTAATGTAAATTCTTAAGATGTTATAAAACCCACAAAAAGATATAAATTATGCAAACTTGTTGCATTTACTAAAAAAAAAAAAAAAAAATTGGTCTCAGTAATTAAACTTCAGAAATATTTTATATGACTACAGGCCCCATGGTTACAACTTCCCATTAACTTCCCTAAGAATTTCAAAAGGGAAACTGAACATCTAGCAGAGAAAAGGGAAAATAAATGTAAAAGACCTGCGGATAGTCCTGAGACAGGTTTTGCATGTGTTGTGCTTATGTTAGAAAAGCTTTTCTGTTAGAAGGGAATCCTGTCATAGAGGAACATTTGCAATTTTAATATTGTAGAGCATGGTCGGGCAATAGAACTTTCTGTATGGGGTCAGTCACCTTAAAATAGGTGCAAATGTGTAGAGTGCAAATATGAAAGCCCCAAAATGAATAAAAGAAGGTAAGAGTCTTTGCAAGCACCTTTCTGCTGAGGGATTGAGGTGATTTTTCTGGAATAAAGTCCTTGAATTTGAAATCAGCTCTTGTTTCAAACACATTCTGCAAGTTTCATGCAAACTTGGACCATTTGAATGTTGGACAATGGATTTGCATTTTGGTGGTGTTGCAGTTATATTGCAGTGTCTTTAATTCAGCAGGAACAAAGAGATTTTAATTAAAAATAATAGGTGGAAAAAAAAAAAAGCCCCAATTTTTCTTTCAGGCTGACTTCAAAATCCTTCATATCACATATTTCATTTCTATATCCTGTGATGCCCCATACGTTGTCATGCTTAGCTTTTTTTTTTTCTATTAAAAGTGTCTATTCTATAGATTATAATGCCATTTTAATCCCCATTGTATGCAAAGAAAGAGTTTCCCATTTTTCAGTAAATACATCTGTTCCTCTGCGCCATAAAAGCACCATCTACTGACTTTCAGTAGTTCAAGAAATCTATTAAATTAGATCTGAGAAATACTTTTATTTATTGCATTACCCTTTTTTTGTGTTTTCTGTTAAAAAAAAATGGACTGTTAACATGGGGATTGAAGCCTTTTGTCCACTTCCCAAGATACATGAATAATAATGGTCTGCCTCTACATTGCCTCCCACCGCTGAGTTAAGAGAACTATAGCAATACTCAGCTGCATCAGAAACTCAGTTTTTCTCTGTGCTAAGGCAAGTAAAACTGGTTTTGATGTAATGTTGATTTTTTGAAGGTTACTTTTCCTTGGATATTTGTGGGTACCTTTCTATATATGAGATTGTTATTGGAAAATCAAGGTCAAGTTCCTCCATACATGGTAATGATGTTCACTTTCCTCATCCCATACAGGATTAGAAAGAACAACCTGAAGGTAAAAGATGTAGCTACATTTAAATAATTATATTACATGGTAACACTGCTGTAACTTTACATGAAATTTTGGCAAAGGGTGAAACCTGTGAAATGAATAAACAAACAGGGAGTCATGAAGGAAAAATGCACTAAAAATATTACTGCGTGTCTGGTGCTTCAGAACTCAGAAGTAACTAATTTGTAGGGGAAATTGGATTTTTTTTTTGGCTTTTTGTGTGTGTGTGTGTGTGTGTGTCTCTTTGTACTCTCCTGATCTTTTGGAATCTCAGTGATATGACACCTGAAAGCTCCTAAATCTTAGCCCCAGCTCTGCATCACTCTTGAGAGGTCTAAAGTTGTGAGAAATAGAACCCCTAAATATGCACATATCCAAGCTCCTCTTCACTAAAGAGAAATGATTCTCTTATCTCAAAGTGACAGCCATCTCTAGAAATCACAGTGACCTATTCATTAAAGACCTGAGTCCCATGTGCATGGTAGAATTCATTAAGYGATGTTATTCTCTGAGCAAGAGCTATAGAACTCCGTGGTCTGACATTCATAAATATTTGTGTCGGGCAATTACCTTGTAAAACTTCAGCGTATTGGAAAAGAAATATTAAAATAAAGTCTATGTTATTTTATTTTTTTTTCTTCAAGAAGATTTGACTTCTGTCACTCAGGTTTAGAGCCCTGCTTCTTTTGCATGAAGAATGGGATAAGCTCTCCACATCAAAAATATCATCTTGGCCAAGGTCATTTAATTCCACCGAATCAGAGCTGGGGCCCTAGTATGTGGAGACGTTTATAGCCCGCTGTCATTCTGGCGAGTGACAGGAATAGAGGGTGGAGCAGGTGCCGAGCAGAATTGCCATATTTCCATAGCAAGGCCGGAGAGCTTTGTGATTTATGGATGCTCAATATACAACCGTGACGCCCTACAAGTGAATATACAAGTTGCAAATGTGTAAACAGCTACGGTGGGAATTTCCTAATCTCTGCCTGCTGTAGCTTATTCTGTACAGGTCCTCGAGCTTTGTATAAGAAAGTTTTGACATTGTGCTCTGTAAAAACACACACAGCAGCTTGCCATGGCTTGTCAGCAAGGACAATAACGCATTTTACTAAGTCTGTAAAACCTATCATTGTTCATTATGTCACACTGTTGAGAACTGGAAAAGCAGAACTAATAAGGCCTTTCTAGAACAATTTCTAATGTTCCTTGAAAAGCAAATGCGCAGTTTTGCTTATTATGTTGAATCAAGGTAATCCAAAGCTCTGAATAAAACTAAGACAACCAGATATTTCTCCACATTGAACAGACAATAAACTTCACGATATCCAGTTTAGCTGGCATCAGATCTATTTTCTTTCTTTTTTAGTCCCCACCAACTATTAMCTTCTGGTTGTATTTTAAAGGAAGYTATGGTCAGTGCCTTTCACTATGAATGGAAACACAGAAAAGGAAGGAAAATTGGTCTGAAAATTTTTAAAAGAAATCTACTGTCTCTTAAAAGAAAATGTGATCAGCTTTTTCACAATCACAAATGGCTATTCAGACAGCAAGAACCATTGTTAAACGTGATTTCTAAGTGAGAAGCTTCCTAAAAATATGACTGTGACAACACAGGCCTAGATGTACATTTTGACATGACAGATTATAAAATGTTACAACGTAGTGTATCCTGGAGATTATAGGAAGTTCATCAACAGATTCAGAGGTTTAATTCCTTAGAAATCGGGCCTAGAATCACTACAACTTTTGAAACTTCAAAATTGCTGCCATTGCAGAAAAAAATCTTAAAAGTATCTCCAGAACATCTCTCAAAAAAACCCACAACTTCACAGGTTTTCCTCATTGAAATCCATCCATTAGCAGCCAAGGGTAGCTTCCCAGTCTCTGGGTAGACACAGTGCTGTCACCTGTAGACCCAGTGTAACTTGGGAAGACCAGAAAAATTTCATGTGGGTAGATTCTAGTAACTTTCCAACCCATTGGCACTGTGAGATTGGAAATTTCATGATCAGATCTCTGAGAGAGAGAGAGAAAAACGAAAGAGAAAACAGACAGAAAGGTGGCACTGTTTGGCTCATGTTCTTTCACAATGGAGCCCAACGCAGCTAATTTGTGTGATTAGCTTAGATCCTGCCTCATGGAAACCCTTAGTGTCTCATTAATCCAGGGTACCTAAAGCTCCATAAATATCAAGTGGTGAGAAGAAAATGCCTTTGAAAACCATCACAGGCTTTTGGTCTACCTATTGTAGCTCCTCCCTCACTACGCTGACTACATAAGGGATGGTTTTCCTGCACAGCATGATTCATTAAATATTAACCTTTCTCATCAGAGCTGTTTCTTTGAAGCTCTGCCACAATCTCCAGTTACCATTCTCTGCCATTATATGGGTGATGCTAATTCAATTGCTTTCACGCTGAGCAGTATCTGGCTCTCCAGATTCTTCAGTAAGAGTGCCATCATTCAGAAGATGGGGCAAAACACCTTTAAGGCAGGGCTGAATTTTTGCCTTCACTGAGGAGTTAATTAGTTGCTGGTGCCTGTACACTTTATGTTGCATTGCAGTGAAGTTTCAGGTAGAAGAATACCACCCATTGTTTAGGATGTGCTTTTCCGAGAATGTTTAAGCATCTGGATCGGAGCACCTCAGGAACTTGAGGGTTGATTAGTGAAGCACCTATGGATTAACAAACCTGCAGGTTAGGCAATTAAGAAAATAGAGAGTCTGGATTGCTGCTTGGGATTTAGCTCACATCTGAATTAAAGAAGGTGATGAGAGAAAGAGATAGCATCCTCAGGGAATGATACAGTCTTTACATATGGCACAATTCTTTACATACGGATTTGTGCGGGATAGCCATAGTTAATAGGTTCACGGTGATTGGGTTTACATGCCCCACTACACAGTTTAGATATTATCCTTATAGGTATGTTTGCATTCAAAACTTTGTATGAAGGAAATTTTAAATGCAAATGTATTGTCATCTTGTTCTGAAATTTGGCCCTAAATGTAGGAAGCCACACCTCTAAGGGGACTCGATGTATTTCACTTTGGGAAAAAACACTTCCTATATTTATTTTACCTAAATTTCCTCTGGTAATTCATATTCCTGCTACTCTTTAAGCAAATTTCAGACCTTACCAAATTGGTGGTGTTTGTTGATTTCTCTTTAAAGCATGCATGTTCACATGGAGGAAAACATGCTTTATTACACTGATGAACAAGTTATTCATTTGACCCTCAAACAGAAAACTATCTTGATAATATATCTTTGAAATATGCAGCAGTTTGGTCAAAAAATACTCTGATGATACTTTCATGGCTGCCATTTATCTTTTTTTTTTTTTTTTCCTCTATTTTAAAATATATTCAGATTTATTTGCTGTAATATTAAATTTCAAAGCCTAACCATTTCTAACCCAGCACTTCTAATGTGATTCAGTCCTTTGACTCAAAAGTCTCATTCTCAGATATTAAATCAACATGTGCCTTTATGACTCAACATTTATCTGTGGGATGGTGATTGAATTCATAATCTAGAAAGGCATCTGTATAAATAGATCTTTACTAATAACTGCAAAAGAATCCTGCCATGTTCCTTTTTATAAAAAGGAAAAAAAAATAAATCAAGAAAAAAGGTCTTTAAAAATCTGTTCTTCAAACAGCTATTCTTGATATGAACACCCCACATACACGCCATCTCCTTACACATGCACAAACAAATGTATTTATTTACATCTGCATGAAACTTCCATACATATCACTTTCTATACCTTACACGTAAAGGTAATTTACACTAGTTTTAAGTCTCCTTTGTACTCTAGCGGTGATGTAAAGAAATAAGCCCCAGAGGGTCTTACTATAAATGAAAGCTTACAGTTTGAGTGTTATTAATTAAATCACTCTTCAACCAGGTTATACTTGGAGCTACTCATGGTATGCATATGTGAATAGACACTGTTTTAAAATCCATGTCAGTAACTACATCCTGAATTCTTTTTTCTTACTTTATAAACGGAGGCAGGCACTGCTAGATATTTCTGACTTTGCCTTTTTCCCATTTCCTTTCTTGCAATTCCTTCTCAGAAACCCAGAGCTGACATTGTTTTCTCATTATGATTTCTTGAACCTGTGAGTCATTCTGCAGTATCCATATATTGCACAATTGCCAGAAAAGACAAGAAGCTGGGCATCTCTTCCAGTCCTGTGGTCTTGTGTATCTATAACAAGTGTCTCCGTAATGGGTCCTACGGCTTCCATGTTCCATATTGCAGCTGTCACTCTTTGTGATGTTTGTTACTTCACTTCTGTCCATTCTTTTCTTGACCCAAAAAGTGGTTACTGCTTTTCCTATTTCCATAAGAATTAGAGATTGACTGTGAAAGTGAATTTGTCTTCACAAACATATAGCCAGTATCAGTTGGGAGGAACTAAAAAGAGAATGACTCAAGTTAAGATTCAGGAGACATGAGATTGAGATCTCATGGGACTTAAAATTGGTTTTTAGCTTACATTAAGTTCAAAAGAAGAAAGATGCAACTCAAGTAAAAATTATCCTAAAAATGTGTGCCATATGCTACATGATTTGGAACAGTTTTTCTCTATTTGAAAGATACCTGCAGCATAATTTCTCTACAGACTCACTAGCTGCATCTAACGGGTTTGGGGACTGCATGGTCAAAGGATTACATCTGAGAAAAGGCCTTACCAGATCTACTTCAGACTGCCTCTGAAATTGGTATGAATGTAGGTGTAACACTTACATATTCAGCAGCTCCGATGCTGGAAACTCCTTCCGGGAAAAGATGAATGCCAGCAACATGCATACAGGCTTTAAGAAGGCATTTACCATTTTTCCCCTTAAATTTCCACTTTAAGAAGATATTTGACTTATGGATATTTGCCCTGCTTCAATTGTACCATCAGTTTACCAGGAGACATTGCTGCATCTTGAAGCTTCGATTTGGTTCTGGTTGGAGGCGCCTCAGGCTTTCATCAGAAGGCACCAAAAGATATTCTAGATGTTTCTCTCTTTGTGCCTACCTCACACCCCATGCTAAGGCTTACTATCTGTATGAATAATACCTCCAGCATAAATGTAAGGAAAGTTTCACACTCCAGCATCAGGCCTGAAAATGAGAGGAAAAAAAAACCTAGAACTAGGAAAACCAAACTAGAACAGTGATAAACACTGACTATAAAGTATAACCAAGGAAACAAGTCCTAAGCAGAGAGCAAGGAGGAGGGAAAAAATAGAGTGGGGAAGAAATGTGATTCATTTTAAAACTTAATTTAATAAATTGTGCTAAAGATGCTGAAAAATGCATTTAGCTCTCAACCTCCAGGACTGTACATTGTGAACTAGCATCTAGCTATAATGGGGTTTCTGCTCCATCAGCTGCAATAATTATTTTCCTTGATTTGCCTTGGTCATTTTATATAACGATTTCTCTATGTGCATATATATATGTGTATGTGTGTGCATGTGCTTTCGTGTGCATTTCCTCTGGTTTCATTTTCTTATTTATTTTTCTTTTTTACCAAAAAAGAAAAGAAAAGAAAACACACCAAGATGGGAAATTAAACATCATTTAAGACACATTTTGATCACTACCTTTGTTAATATTTCTTACAAGGAAGTGCAGCCCCCTGGTCAGAGCTCATTGYAGATCCTTTCTCTACCCAGTTTACAGAGAATAAAGGTGCCACTGGGCTCAAGGTCTTAGTCCTGCTTGTCCCTTAATATAGCAGTTAGCATATAATGCTTCACCTTTTACCACAGGTAGCTTACCTGCTATCGCTACACTCATTTTGCAAGGTTGAAACAAGGCCTCAGGGTCCTTAGCAGTGCTCAGCAGACTGCAGGCTCAGATTTGTATACTTGGGACTTTAAAGGCATGTTGTGTCAAGCACTTAAAATCATCAGCTATTTTTTTCACTTGATTTGCTCAAGAACCGGGTACACTGTTGGTTGGGAAGTGGATCTCAGTTTTCCCTCCTCCCTGTTCAGAATCTCAATAAGACCTTTCTCTCCATTTAAATGCTGGTGGCGTTTCACAAATCTCAGATTTCTTACATTCTCCAACAAGACACGCTAACACACATGGTGTTGAGAATGTGCGAGCGTATATGTTTAAAAAAGACCTTAAACAACACAAAAACACAACAACACTGATTTGGATCACGCTGTGATGTGTGTTTGTATCTTTTTGATCTGTATTTTCTTTTATTAACCATCCCCTTGCCCTGTATCTGAGAGTGTTAGCTACTGTTTCTCAATTACACCCACCGGCAAAACCTGCCCTGCAGGGTTTCTCGCAGCGGTTGCCCTTCTAGCGTCAGCTCAGCAGATGAAAAGCAGATGGAAAATTCCAGGGGTTCGAGTCTGAATGTTTCAATGATAAGTTAGCATAACATGGACTGGTGAGAGCTGTGTTTTGAGTCTGCTATGCGAAATGAGACAGCTGCATTCTAGCAGAGCTGTTTGCACGGGAGGCTTAGCACTGGAAAGCAGGAACAACAAATAAAGGATTCAAGGAATTCACGCTCAGAGAAAGAGTAAAAATAAAAAAGGAAAAGGCAAGTACTGGGAGAGTGAGTAGCAGGGACAGTTCACCCCACCTAGAGTCCTTTTAGGTCAGATTTGCTTCTGTGGAAGGACAAACTATGCCAATCGAGGGACATCCTTTAGCTAAGGCACTTATGTTCAGCTTCTGCAGGCTCCTTCTCCAGTCAATAAAAGAAGACACAGTCTATTTAAGAATCATCCTGAATCATCTGAACTTTCGTCTCTCCCCCACCACCCTCCCTCTTCACTGACTGCAATGGAAGCCTGGGTCAATGGAGTTCCTGAATTAGATACCTCTGTTAGATGCCTTGAAAAAGTGAATTGGTTCTAATTTCAGCCAATAGTCAAAGTAAATCAAAAGAGACCCTGGACAGTGGATGGGAGTTATCTGAGGCTGAAACCAATCTCAGAACAAGCATAAAGGTTCTGTTAAGGCTTCTTCTTGACCATATTGGAGTCAGCTTTGGACCAGTCATTACCTTCAAAATGAAGACCAAAGACAATTTTTACCCAAACTGAAGACTGGTGTTTATGAAACCCTCAAATTACCTCCCACACATGTTCCTCATTCCTATTCATTTTATTTATGTATTTAAATCTTTGCTCACTAGGATACTCTCATCAGATGCACATCTCGCTTCCGGGAGAGTTCCCAGGAGAGAGGCCGTCGCACAGTATTACTACAGCCCTCTTCAGCCCAACACAAACAATATCCTGCAGTATAACTCAATCTAAACTAGCAGGCAGCTGCACAGAACAGTCACCCTATCAATTAATTTTAATAATAATACTTAGCACTTACAATGTATATTTCAACTTCAAAGTGCTTTTCAAACAGAGAGGGCCAAATTGGGGCTGCCCCGGTGTGGCTGTATTAGACAGAGGAAGGATATTGAGAAATATTGTATTGCCAACACAGTTCTGCACCTCTTTTCCCTTTCCTTTTCTCCATCCAGACTTGCAGTAATTTCAGTCCTGTTTTTCCCCTTCATTGGACAGCATGCAGACATTTCAACAAAACACCACCGTGCCTTTTTCAAGGGGTTTACAATCAAAGCATGAGACATGAGTTACTTTGTGTATCTGGACAATATCTAAGTTAGAGTTAAACTCTCCCCATTTTTTTTTTCCTGGCTCAGGATCAGAAAAATGCCACCATGCAGACAGGAGACTTTTCTTAGTACCCTGGTGCTGGAGTGAGGTATTACAAAATTCACCATTTCTTTTCCTTTTGTTCCTAGTTTCTAATTCTGTTTTCCATGTAAGAATGCCATCCACATATTTGTGGATTTAAGTGGAACAGCTTAAGAAGTTTGTTTCCTTTCCATCTTTTGCTTTATCCTGCCCCATTTCATAACAAATTAACTCAAAATGATCTAGCTAAAAAGGGTATTGATGTCAGAAACCCTTGGTATATCATTCCCGCAATAGGTCTGTCTGCACCTACTGGACAAAAACATGATGTAGGGAGGATGGAGTATGTCTAATGTGATACCTGCTAATGCTATGTTCATTAATGCTCCAATTTTGCTGATATTATGTAACATGATGCATAATGCATCTATATATTAATAGCAAACACATCGACTACTAAGAAGATGATCCTACAGGGGATTATTTAATGTCAGATGAAAAATGTCAGCCACACGTATAAAGACAAATTAAATTTCTTTTTCACAGGATGTTCTAGGGCTATCTCAGCCCTTGACATTGCTGTCCACAAGTGCCAATTGGGGCTTCACTCATCTTTATTTCAAGTACTGACACAAGTTAGCTTTTAAGACAAGACCCTGTAAGAGTGCCACATACAACAGTTCCTCTGTTCTTGCACACTGAGTAAAATAACTTTTGGCTTAAAAACAGTGAAAACTGGTTTGCTGCTATGCTTCTAGTCTCTCTCCCTTCCTTTTTTTCTTGCTTTTTTGAGATTTAATTTTTTTTATTGTTTTATGGATATAAAGCACATAAAGAAAAATATACTGTAGATCAGTTGCAATCATTTTGTCGTTGCTGAAGGATATTATTATCTAAAAAGCATTTATGGAAGAGAATATATGATCCATATATCCATAAAATTTGTTCAAATTGGTTTAATGTTCTCAACAATATATCACACTTAGCTTTTTCTCTGTTAATCACATGTTTCTTGAAAACAGGACACATATATCTTTGTACTTTATCGTATCCATTCTTTAGTTTGTATATTTTTAATATATGCTCACAAGATAATTTAACTCATTGTACCATTTTGGAGTATTAAATAATGAGGATTTTTATTATATTTATATCTTATGGACCTGCTTTTGATCATTTAAAATCTAACAAGAATCCTAAAAGGATGCCTTTATGGAACACTGAAGATTTCAAATAGTTTTTGTATTCATGTTCTCTCTGGGTAGATGCTATATTATGTAAGTGATTATTTATCTGTACAACTCTAAATTCTGGAACTTTATCTAAATTTAAACCCTTCAATCCATAGTAAGACATTTATAATAAGATAAGTTTTTCAAAACTGTTATATTCCCCAAAGTGGTACTGTTTGGGAAAAAAAATGGTGGCATTTGAAAAAAAATTATGAATTACTTGTTTGTGTGGTTTTGACATTCTTGGTTTTTCTCTTTAAGTTCTTTCTGTTCTAATTTTTACGGAATTTTGTTTATATCATTTTGAGAACTGCGCTTTGACTCTTGCCTCTAAATACAGATAAAACAGAGAAGATTATTACAAGTGTGATCACATGGTGAGATGTACAGAGGAGACTTCTACAGATACTTCTACAAATATTTCTACCTCTACAGATATTTCTTAGTGGTGCTCTGGATTCATGTGAGTTATTACATTGTTTACCCACAATTTTTTATGACGTTTATTTTTAATTGGAATTTGATTACTATAATCACAACAGAGCATCAGGATTGGTAACAGTTTCATCAGAACAAAACTTTCTTGGATCACTCAGAGAAACAGGATATGAACCACACGTTCCAGGTGACAAAATCTTTAGGATAAAGTGAAAATGGTACAGGTCCTATGCTCCACTCCTTTCCTCAACATTTGCTGTTAGGTAGCTATATAGCTCCTCAATAAACCTGTATTTTGGATCAGTTAATGCTACTTATTGATTTTAAAGGGAAAACAGGGCATTTGATGCAGGACTGGGCATTTTACAAAATGATAAGAAGCATAATTTGTGGTATTACAATCTGGATTTAATCCAGAGTGATTTGCCTGAATGTTTCCTGGATCCCTTAACACCATAAGATGCTCTTTTATCTTGGGTCACTGTTTCCATCATACTTCTAGTTTCCCATATTTTTTATTGACTTGTTTATTCACCACGTAGAGTATTTGGGAAAATCTTTTGTATCTCTGTATAACATAGTACATAAGATAGTAAACTGAAAAGACCTTTAACCATTATTCCACGTAACTTGAGGAATTTCCTTTAGCTTGGGCATTAGTGGTTTTTAACAAATAAGGAATATGGTGTTAAAGACTATGACTTACTGGTTTTGGGTAACTTGTTCCTGTCTGTATGCCCTAACATTAAGAAGCTACAGGATGGCAACCTTTCTTAAAAGTTATGACTGTAACAACCAAATAGTTATAGTCAACCCAACCATCTCAAGCATACGAGTAAAAGTTTAAATTAATAAATGTTAGAAAATATCAAAGAAATATAAATTCAAATGTCTAGCATTTCTACACTTCAGACTGCTCCTAACTGATTCAGAAAGCCTTAGTTTTTCAGAGTAGGACTGTAACAATATAGCTCATTAAATGCTCACATTAATTCACTGCACCACCCCATCCCCCTGTCATATGCAGTTCAAATTTGCTCAAAAGTTACTTGCTTTCAAAATAAGTCATCATTCTATCGGGATCTGAAGTCTGCTCACCCCCACCCCATCCCCCTTGGGGACTATATGGCCATTGCATTTAATTTAATTTAGGAAAAATCTAAATCGAATCTTGTTGTGCTCCCCCCTGGGGAAAACATGCTTCACAAATGAAGTACTGCAGACAAAAGGAGAGAGCACATGCAAGCTTGGGAGCCGTGCATCACCCCAGACATTCATTTGCATACATCCTCTCCTGCTCAGTGGGCACTGGAAACAGCACTTTATCCTGAAACTAACTGTTCCTCATTAAACTTCAGGGGGACCTAGTGCATTTTGACAGGCTGTTTTTGAAGACACCCTCACGGATTTTTCGCTTTCTTTTTCCCCTCTTTTTTCTTCTTGAAAAATAATAAATATATATTTATTACACAATGGTGCTGTAGACTTTCATAGTTAAGGTATTGAGGATTTGGAAGTGATTGGTGAGTAGGCAAGAGTGGCAGGTAAGGTGGTGATGGATGTGTGAGGTTGGATCTTGAGACCTGGTTCGGTGGCATGAGTTGCTGAATTTTGTGGTGAGCCATATCGAAAGTTTTCAGGACTCAAAGTAACCATAGAGGTTAAGATTTTCTGCTTTCTTTGACAGGGTCTGGAGTTAATAACCTACCTTTTTTGCTGGTTAACCCAGTTATTCTGGGTTGCCTACTTGAATTAACATGGATCACCAGATGCCAAAACACACTCCAATTTCATCTGACCTGGGTAAAGACCTTCCTTGCTAACTTATATTTTAAAGTAATTCCTCAAGGGGCAACTTATGCCACTGGCAGAAGATCTTCCAAAACAGAATAAAAGCTACAATTTTTTCTGTGGAAAGTAAATGAGGTGGAGGAACTCTGTTRCCAGGTCACAATGCACCAGCTCTGTATTTGCACTGTTTCTACTTCTTTGTGTTTTGCTGCATAAAAGGAATTACGTCTTGCCTCCAAATAGCTGCAAATGTGCAAACATCTAGGAAAGCATATGGGCACCTTATCATGACTAGTTTCAGAGACTGAATGTATAAGGTTGAGACTAAGTTATAGCTAAGAGCAGTTATAGCTAAGAATGAAGGCAACACAAAACACAATCCTTTTCAGCTAAACCATTTTATCTGTTTGTTTATTTTTAGGTCCCCTTTCCCTGGAGAATAAAAACAAAAACATGAAAGTCCTTTCAATAAAAACTTCTCACTACTGTATTACTTCTCTATGTTATTTTGGCCTAACTTCACCTCACCTCAATTTTGGCATTTAGGAGTTGGGCGCATAGCTTTAGTCAGGTGCCTGGGTGCTGTCGTTGTCAATGGAGAGCGATAGTAGATCCATACTTTTAATTTCTTCTTTTTCTTCTTTCTTCAGGAAAATAGCATGTGTCAAGAAAGAAAAAAAAAAATGAAAAAAAGAAATCCATGTCATTTCAGGTTTCATTGTCTCATGTGTCGTCTTGTTAAAGTGTTGCGTTTGGCTAGGACTTTCTTGTCAACTTACAATTCAATGTAAAGTGACAACTGCAGCCAGACATGGTGTGAGTTCTAAAAGGATGTGTCCATCAACAGAGCTTTAAAACTGAGGGGGGAAAAAAAGGTTCACAAAATAGAGTTATAGTACTTTTCCCCCTAAAGTAAACAATAAAACTTGAATTATGTTTACATTTCAAAACAATTTAAATATTTTGAGGGTAGAGTTTTTGTTGTTTTTTTAATCAATTTTAAAAAAATTAATTAAAACTGCATGCATTTAAAATGGCGTAACCTGACTCTTTGAAAGATCCTTACTTTTGTATCTGGGACTTACCATTTTAGGAATCGATAACACATCTTGAATTTCAATTAGACATCCAGAGGTAGCTCAAATAATTGTCCCCGTTCTCTGCTCACAATGAGGTTTCTGATATAGAAAGACATCTTCTTCACTCTGAAATGAATTAACAGAATTAATTTTAAAAATGAGATTAAAAAGAAAAATTATTTTAATTGAAATTTCCCATTTCAAAAAGAATAATGTCAATTTTCTTTTAAAGTAATGATCTTGTCTTTGACCAGCCCTTCAAAATTTCATAGTATTCCAGATCAGAAGGCACCATTATCAGATCAAGCATTATCCATATCTCAATTTTTTCAAAACTAGTAATTACTGTACATTGATTCCAATTATCTGTTCTTTGTAAAACATTTGGTTAGAAAAGAATCTGGCACTGATCTAGAAATTTCAGAAGACAGAGAACTCACCAATACTCTTGCAGCTTAGTTTTCCTGGTAAGCTAGTTCTTAAAAAAAAAAAAAAAAAAGAAAACAAAAAAACCCCAAAGCCCAATCAATTTCTTCCAATTTTGATTAATATGAATACAGTGTGTTTGGCATGCATTTTATCTCTGTGTTTCTCTGCAAGATAATAAAGTGGTTTCACGTCAGGAGTTTTTCCTCTCTTAAGGTACTTAAATGTTTAAGTAGAAACATCCCTCTATCTTCTTTCTGATAAAATAAACAGGTTGATCTCTTCAAATTTAACATTTTTCTTCAGACCTCAAATCATTTCAAAAGATATTGACTGATATTTCCATCTTCTTCAATGTCCTCTTACAATGGTCAACATCAAACACAAATTCAGTCTTTCCATCCTTGTCTCTCCACCACCATATATGAAGATACAAAACTTCTTTACTCTTGCTTAGAACTCAAAAATTATTTAATCAAGGACAGTAAACATTCCTTATCTTTAGAAGCTTCTCCTGCATTTTTTAAGCACTGATTCTTTCCTAAGGTCAAAGTTTTTTGAGAACACAATATTCTATTCCATGATATGTAATATTCTTTTATTCATAAATATGTATCACCTTGCATGATTTTGCTCCTTGGTTCATAATCTTTCCTGACCATACAGAAAATGTGGTCTACAGCATAACTAAGCATCTTCTATGGGTATTGAGCTGAATAACATGGTAACTGGTGAAAGACAGAGGAAGACTGTGTGATTAGAAGCTGCTGTTCCTTCTGCTGTCACTTTTTTCATCTAACAGTCGCAGTCCCTCCTGACAAAACAGGTGGCTTCAAATGTTGATTGCATATAATTTTGCTCTTAGTGTTATACATTTGGAATGCCACTAATATAAAACTTTGATGACAAAGAAAAATGTTTAAACAAACAAACAACCCATCAATTCTTACTAATCTGAGTGGGTCTGTTAGTGCCTTCCAAAAGCCAATTAGGTATAACTGGCAGCTACTGGTGCTAGACTATTCTGCTATTTTCATAAATGCACAGAAGCTGCTAATCTGTTATGGATGTCACATAGTAAGTTTTGCTTGAGATATGCTGAGGTGCCAAAGCATACGTTCAAAAACTTACTCAATATAGTAGTATAAAGCATATGGAGTATATTTATATACCCTCCACTATGTACTGAAGGGAAAGGTGTGCTATAAAAGACCTCATAACCACACAGTAGAGTGTGTCGCCTGCTCCTGCACTCTATATTGTTATGTCAGTGAGTGACTTTATTAGCTAGGAAAGAACTGCGGGCAGGCAGTAAGTGATGTATATTAACAACTTCTCTCAATTATATCAGGTCCTGACCCTGCTCCCATTGAATTCCATGGCAAAACTCCTRTTGACACCAATTGTGTAGGGTTGGGATTGCATTTTTTAGCATTTGCACACTGTCCTTAATTTTAATTGTATTTTATAAAGACTGGGAGATAGGAGAACATTTATCTCATTTTACAAAAGGGAGAAGATAATCAGTGGCTGAATTTAAGGTAGTTTCTGAAGGTCATAACTGGAATTACCATAGACAGAGATAGACTTACATTCTTGGTCTCTGCAGACGTACAAAGACAGGCAGAGGTGAAATGGTCCAGGGTGGAGGTTTAGGAAAGGTTAGAGGACTTGTTCCGTGGAAGGTGTTGCACGTGATTTGCACAGCTGCTGCTGGGTTTGTAAGGGAGCTCTGAATGGAATGAAAAAAAAAAATATTCATTTTTCAGTGGTCAAAATTTGTGAGGAAGAAGCAGAATATTGGACAGTCTGACAAACTAATTAACTTATGTCCATTTTTAGGGGCATGCAACTACCTTCCACCTGGCAATTATGCACTGTGTACCCAAACCYGAGTGTGGAAAACCAGGTGATCGTGACTGATTGATAGTGCACAGAAACCTGACTGACAGCAGACAGGAGCACATAAACCTGCTTAACAAGGATGTTTAATGCAAAGTGGATGCATTTGGTTGCATATAAATACTCTCTCTAGAGTTACACTTTCCTGTCAGATTTTATACTACAAAAATAAAGGGTTCACATGCAGCTACTGGCACATAAGGTTTTCACAGCTGTTCCTGAAGGAAATAATTTCTATCACCAGCTGTACTGCTCCTCCCCAGGGATGTAACCTCTACAGTTCTGTCCCTTCTCTTCTATTCATTTCTTCTCAACTAAACATTAAAAAAATAAGGAAATTAATAAACACACAGACAAAATTGTGTGAACGTTGGGACTAAGTGGAGAGCTAGGGCTCTTCRCAGCATGGGTATCACACAGGACTTTGACTGAGCCATGGCTCGTAGCTATTGTATGCCACAAGTCCTATAGATCGGTTTTTATTCTATCCCATGCAGGATTCTGTTTTCCACTTCATTCACCCTTCAAAAATGTTTTTTTTTCATGAAGTCTTTTGTGGTGCATAAAGACAAGATAATGGACCTCAAATATCTACCACTATTAAAAATGGGGGATTACAATGGTCTAGTAGAGAACTATATGAAAAAGGAAAAAGAAAAAGCAAATTTAAGGTGAAAGTGTGTGTCTCATATAGTACACATACTGATCAGGTAAGCGGTGTGTTATTTGCAGACACTTTATGTAATCCCTTGGCGTACATATGTGTTAGTTGTGGTATGTATATTATAGCCTTATTTACTCTTGATATCTGTTGGTATGCAGAAGATCGTCTCTGAATGAAGGCTGGTTTGTGAGGAAAACTAAACTAAATTAAAAAAAAAAAACAAACCCAACACAAAAAGATTTTGTAAAAATGCCTTTATTCCTATGGAAATGCCATATAGAATTCAATAGGAATGAAAACATCAAATTTCTGAAAAAATTAAACAGTAATTTTAAACTTTATTTAACTACTTAAATCCCACTGCATTGAAACCCCAGCACATGAAAGCATTTTATGTGTGTAACTAACTTCAATGGCATCAGCAGAGCTTCAGCTTGTACTTAAAGTTAAGCACGTGTCTAAGCAGTCCATTGAACTGGGATCTTGATATGCAATGATATCCTTTCTTCAGTTTTTAAACTACATATTAATTAGCCATTTTACTTCATTCATAGTTATACTTCTGTTATAAAAGTTAGTATAAAAGTTATGCAGAAAAGTTCTTGTTCACTATTGAACTAACATTTTTTTATGAGGAGAATGATTTCAAGCCTTTTTTCCTCCCTCCATTTACTATGCTCCATAGCAAATCTCACATTTTAATCTTTGTCCTTTAAGTATATCATTTATCCCCAAATAGTGTCATCTGCACAATGTAGACATCTTTATACACATATTTCTACAGTGTCACCTCTTTATCTTCCCTCTCCCTTTGCTTGGACTATTTATCAAACAAACTACTTTGTGTTAAACCTGTAAACTTTTTTTCAATAAAAAATTAATGCCTTCTCTTTATACATGAAGAAACTTCTGTGGGCTTAAGAGTCAGATAAGAGGAATTTTCTGTAGATGTTTTGTTTTCCTGACTTTCCTAAAATGGAACACATCATTATATCTTTGTTATAAAAGCCCACCTGATATGTACCCAATATAAATAATGCTACATGACATTAATTTTAATTAAAATTATTTTTTATTAAAATAAAAGTTCTGTAAGATTTTGTGAAATTGCTGTATGAACAACTGTATTATTATTTGAGTCTGCAGCTCAAGCTCTACTCAGTTCTGCAGAGCATTTCTAAAGGACAGTGAAATGAATTATTCTTCTGGACACATCAGAGGTTTAATTAGTGGAATACTAAGGCTAGCTAAATTATCATCTGTCTGATAATCAGATTTGAAAAAGATTTCTGTCTGTTTTCCCAAAAATTATTTGGTTCCCTTGAATTTAAGAAAAGTAATAACTAATTCTGAAGCTATGCCTCTGGAAAATATAAAAAGAAAAAAAAAAAACTTTAGTGAAGAATAACACTTCAAATCTTCGTCCAAAGCAAAAAAAAAATCTGTTTTGAGTGGAATGTTCAATTTTTGAATTCCAGACCAAAGGTTTCATCCAGATGTATTCTTTAAATATTTGTGGATAAATAAAGAAAATAAAACCCCCAATATCCTAGTTCATGATCTAAATCCCCAATGTGCCTATCTTTACCTCCCCATTTATTATGTTCTTCCCAATCTTTGCTGGCATATTTTTACATTATCATTTGATGATAATTAATAACAGAATATAATATATAGCTGGTATAAAAGAAATCAGTAACCACTATGATTGCCACCATTTTTGACCAACATAGCTATTGTGACCTGCATGCTTATGACAGGAATAAAAGTCCCCTCCACCCCTTCTTCTTAGGGGGAAACAGCTTCACTTTTGCACAGAAGAAGAGTATCTAGACTGAACCTGTKGCAGAGAGTAGATGGATTTAGTCATAATACTGTATGATGTTAAGCAGACCCAATTACATTTAAACTTTTCTTGAATCTATTAATCTGAATATAACAATGAACAAAATCAGCTGAACCTGTTCAGTTTGCTTGTACTTGAGTTTTGCATGAGCTACTGTAAATCTATCAGCAAGAAATTACAACACGGCATTCTTTTTAACATAGTCAAGTCCTTGTCGATTGTTAACAATGCAAGAGCGAAGGCACCCAATTGCTCTGAAAGAAGCACCAGGGAACAGTGAACTCCAGATACGCCAGCTAGTGCGTTGCAATCATCACCAGCTGCAGCTTCGTATTGATTCGTTAAAGCACAAGTCAGCTTGGAAGATCACTGTATTGCACAATTTAAGCCACCGTGATACAACATAAATAAAGCTGACAATCAGAAGGAATACTTTGCTTTGAAACGCTCTCCTTACCTTGCCAAAAATGAGGTCTATACAGAGAAGTCAGTTATAAGAAACAGAAGCCATTTCATATTACTAAAAACTTTGGCTATAAGATAAAATTTGTCAAAGATGGAAGGGAAAAGAAATGAAAAAAAACAGAAGATATTACGGGTATTTGTTGCTTTCAGTAGCAAATCATGACATTAACCCAAGTTGCAGATTTTCTTTTTTCCTGCTCCTAGTTTAAGATGATCTAGATAGTATCTTAAGGTTTGGTTATGCTTCAGGTAGTTCTTAATTTTTTTAATATATTTTTTATTTTTTCCTTTTTTTGTGACAGTTTGAGAATCCACACCAAAAAAAATCTGTGGCTGAATGATCCGTATTTTTAGGATTTTTTTGGTCATTCACACAGTTTAGAGAATATTCTGTGAAATAAACTTGAGAGTCATTAAATTTAGAGAAACTTTCCATGATCAGATCTTCAGTTGGTGTAAAACAGTTGCGGAGGTGTGCCAATTTATATCAGGTGCAGATCTGACCTCTGACTTTCTTTAGTTTTTATTCACAGTATTATCCACAATACTTCTACATTTATGTTTTGAGATTCATGCTTTGCTGATATCTGTAATTCAGACAACTTTCTCTGTCAATCAACTAGACATGTATGCAACACTCATCACTCCTATTTGAATACTTAGAGCTGTGTTCTCTAGGTGGATGTGGGAATTACAACAGTCATCATTATAACCTATGACTGAAGGCTCATCTTTTAGGGGTTCTGCCCACAAATCCAAGTTGCCTGGCAATATCATATGCAGAGACTTAGTTGCGTGTTAAAGGAATTCAGGGAAGCCCAGCGGGGAATCATTAAAGCAATTGAAAATCTAAGAAAGCTCAGCCCTGCCACTGAAATACAGGCAAGGTGCTCATTGTGGGATGAAAGAAAACACCCCTCTCCGTTTAGGATTTAGAGTTGTGAACCCACCCTTGGAGAACAACATTCAGGCAGGATTAACTACTTTTTGAACGTAAAGGGGAAGAACAGATTCCAAGGGTCCATATCTTCTAATTTGCCAGTTGTCAGAGTTGCTTAGAATTGTGAAGAGAGAATAAATATCCTTCTAGATTACGCCTATGAACCTAACTTCCAATTAGTTGTGTAGTATTCTGTCACTCATCTTTAAAGCTATTGCACTTCCTTTAAAATAATGCAATCTACAATCAGATTTAGGTGTATTTAACACGCAGAGAAGAGGGACATGTAAGTCAACAACTACCACCCAAAATATATGTATATCAAGACATACATTTATCTATCTACCAAGATCAAGAGTCCACCAGGTGATCCCAGTGGGGTCTTGACCATAATTCAGGTGCTTAACAAGGTTTTTCTCCCTATTCCTTCTTCATTATAAGTGAGAAACCCTTTAGATGATAAAACAAAAAATAATCCTGTTTGTCTTCAGCTCTGCCAAAAAAAGAATTTCTGTGCTGACTACTTCTGAAATAACTTAGCTCATCCTTCTCCTTTACAATGCTTTGCTTTTGTTACTGTCCTCCATGTGTTCTACTGTAAGACACAGTGGACCTTAAGATAAACAATTAAAAACAAACATCAGTCAAAGATGGGCAGTGATTATGACATTAATAACTCAGCTCTTCCTCTAAGACTAATTTGTAATTGCATTTGTGTAATTTACATGGAGTTTCGGCAGCCAGAGTATGCATGTTTTGGTATGTGTGTGTGGGCAAGTTTGAATGCGGGTACAGTAATACTGCACCATGCAAAGGTTTGATGGCTCTGAAATCTCCTGCTGTTTACACTTGTTATCCCTTAMGGGTCTCAGAATAGTGGTAGATTCTTCCAAGGATTCCCTCAGTTGTGTTTTGAGCACCAGGCAGAGGAAAACAAATGTACCACATGACCCACAGGCCTAATTACAGCAAGAACAAGTCAAAGTTTGCATACTAAATACTTCTGGAATCTAAAATACTTAAAATAAAACAAAAAGTTGAAATATAGGTCTGTTTCTACTATGACTGCATCAAAAAACAACAACCCACTACCAGATCCTGCGGTTTTGTGTGATTAAGAAAGTAAAAAGAGTACACTGAGGAAGTTATTCCTTGAGAGATATTGGCTCAGATCTAACAATTATTATTTTATTATATTGCCTATATTTTCTCCCAGGTTCTCTGAATTTCCTCTTATTTACATTTTATTTTTCTCCTCTTTACTTTCATACAGAATTTCCCCTCTGTGTCAATCTGTATTTAATGATTGTGGTTTAAGCTTCATTCTGAAATCACATGCTTTGGTTTTTTATACCTGAGCTTCTATGTTAACTCTTTGGCATGTTTTTACGTCAGTAGCCTTTGAACAGTATGTGGACCTCTCAGAGTTTGGAAATTCAGCCAGTCATGCTCAGGTTTTTTCTCTTTCTCCCCAACCCTGTGGTGTTTGGGTTTTTGTTTGTTTGTTTGTTTGTTTTTTGTTTGTTTGTTTGTTTGTTTTGTTTTTTCTTTTTTTTTCTTTTGGTAATATTTTCTGTTAAATGATTTTGAAATAACTCATTGCTGGAATTAGCCTGTCACAAGAAGGTGTACAGGAATTAAGGAAATATGCATGGGTTAGAGCATGGCCATGTTTGGCAGATGTAGATGTGTGATAACCCCTCCCACAACCAGATGTGTGTGTTCAGATCTGTGGAAATCAAAGAAGAAAATTTGGCACAAACTTCAACGCCCTTGAAGTATACTAGGTATCTGCCAAAACTGTCAGACTAAGCCTGCAGATCTTCAAAAGGGCTGCCTTTGGCTCCGTGTTCAGAAGTAGTTTATAGAGTGCCCTGCCAGCATAATGTTGGCACAGATAATATCCCTACCTTGAAATTAGTTTTAGGTAAAGACAATTTTATTTCAGCTCACAGAAACATAAAAATTGCCATAGCGCACAAGAAATAGRTGGATCTGGAATGAGCTTTTAACAACGCTGGCACCAGATGCTTCAGAGAAATGGATGAATAGTACAACAACAATTTGCCCAAAGGGAAGTTTCTTCCTAAGCCCTTATAGGTAGAAACTAGCTTATGCCCTGAAGCATATGAACTTATATCCCTTCCAAAACGATCTTTTTTTATTGTTGTTATCATGATTAATAATATTTGTTACAGTTCTTTTTTATGTTATAATTATAATTATTTATATACGGTCTTGGAAGTGCCCAGTTCTTTTCCTCACCTTTTTATTCCCTCCCCGCCTCACCCCGAGAGTTGGTTAATGGATGTAATACAGAAATAATGGTTATAATTTGCAGTTAGAGAGTTGCACCCATTTAGGGATATTAAAACAGTTTTTCCAGGGACTATTAAATTTAGTTTCAAAATGTCTATTTTAGGTTGGGTAAATATCAACATTTAATCCATTAAGGAATTAGCACAAAATGGAGACAAAAACAATTCTTGCAAAGTGGTATATCTAATATTTGGAGACCCGAAGAGCCCGTTTTGCAACTTAGTTTACTTCCCTACCAAAACCCCAAAGTTCTCTGAAATTTTAGCATGCAATAGAGTCTGAGAACCYCTGAAAGTCAAGTGTCTATTGCTGATTTCCACTGCTTTTTTTCCCCTAAATTGGTAGTTTGTGATGTCTCCTGAGTTAGGTGCTGTATAAACATGTAAAGAAAAGTAGTTCCTGCTCTGAAGAACTTACACTTTGAATAGACAAATRTAAAGGACCTTAGACCATAGTAAAAGATGGAAGCTGAAACAGAGGGTCTGAGAGCCATATAACTCTCATAAGTGTCATTTGAATCATTAGGCTAACAATAGAGTCAAGGTCTCCTGAACTATTCTCCAGTGACGTAATAGCTGGCCCAAATTTTAAATTATGGACCTAATCATTCAGTCCAACATTGTTTGAATAATTTGTATGGCATTGTATAAAGTGGTCAGTGTTTGGACTTCAATAAAATGTACTTTTTCAAATTCAACACACCTTTAGTTTAAAAGCAGTATTGAGAACACATCTCCACTCAATGATGCAGGATTGTGTACAGTGTAAGTTTCTAGGAGGAGGCAAAGTTACAATGACAAAGAGAGGAAATAGGGAAAAAAAAAATCCATACGCTTAAAAATTTAACAGCAAAATTGACTGCCTCATCACTTTTCTAATCAAATAAGTGAGTTTCTTCCTGTACTCCTGAGCAGAGGAGGGAGGAGAAAGAGAAAACAAATGAACAATGTCTACCCAATCCTGCAACTCATGAAGGGGGAGAAAGCATATTGTATATCCTGCCTTGTTTGTCACTGTCACCATCAAATCCATTCCTGGAGGAGGACAGGGTCCTCCAAAGATCTCTCCCTTACTTCTCACTGSCTGGTGCATATCATGCATTGTTTGCTGAGTGATTAGTGAGGCATCTGTGGATATATTAATGTGGAAGGTTGGATGTGTTTGACAAGAAGTCAATGATTCTTTCTGACATGACTTTAATAGACCCAAAGAGGTGGTCGTGGGATGATACTTCTAATGGGATATAGATATGAATGACCCACGTTTTATGACAAAGGTCAATGATATTGATGATTAGTATGGAGAAGATAATTTTCCTGGCCTGGTAGGAGGCAACTTGCATGATTCATGAATGCTTTCCCAACATGCGCCATTATTTAGGGTAGCAAAAAGACCACAGCAACCAACAGTTATACAATTTATCACATAATAGTGTATGTGTTTAGATATGCATTGGTGACTATGTGCAGACGATGAACCTTTTCTTACCATGTGTGTGAATTAGATCTTTTCTACCAGCATTTCGTACCTGAGAAGGAAGACTCCAAAAAGGAAACTTACTTAAAAGACAGCTGTTAAGGCACTGCATATCCTTGTCATATAATCTTAATGTAGGTCACCGTGTCACAAATCAAGGTATATTTGAATCATCTAGTGTTTAGTACTGAAGGACAGAATGAACTGAACATGTTATGCATCAAGAGAAGTGGTGAAATGCAGTGTGAGAGTCATCAGCTACCATAATAGCTTAAACAGCTTTCGCTATGGGAACTCAGCAGTGACGGTAAACTCTGGGTGCCTTCAGTGAGAATATGTATATGGTCACAGAACAACAAAAGGTAAAATTATGATAGTACATGCCATGGATGATGCTGTCAGAGATAACGGAAAACTAATTCTGTGCTCTCAGCTTCAAAAATATGGAAGTTCAGCAAAAGATTTCATCACCAAGGTGAAACTTACCAGGTTTATCAATTTGGGGACTGCCTAGACATTCGTAACTGACAGCTGCATCACCCAGAAATTATAAACTCTGTTCATGTAACTACTCTGCAAATCCAACAAAAGAACTTTTTAACTTATTAGAGTGACTAAGCTGTGATGAGCAACCCCCTTTTTGTTATCAGACTGTTGGTGACCGTACTACAGGCTTATTACAACATCGACTTCACATGGTCCAGATCTGTATAGCTAATGCAATGAGTATGCTCAGAAGTTTGGGTTTTTAAAAAAAAAAAAAAAAAAAGAAAGAAAAAAATCATACAGACCTCTTTTAACTCAAAAATATATGCATGGGGAGAGAAGAAGGAGAGAGACAATGGGGATATTATCAAATCTATTTGTAAAACCCTTAAATACAGAGAATACTCACAAAGCCTCGAAAAAGTTCCTTCTCCCCATACTCTGCAAGATATAATAAAGATAATCATATATCTTGATACTAACACATTACTGCTAGGTTAATCCTCTCTTGTGATGAGCATCAAATTGAGAACATATTGTATGATCTTTGAAGTTATACTGTGTGTTCTTGGTAGGAAGCACATTTCTCATAATCTCTTACCGCAACCAAGAAAATAAATTTATTTGTGGGAACTTGTAATGCTAGTTACAATTGGGGTGCTTTGTTAGCAAGAACTATTGTTGGTTAGGTTGTGTATTTTATAAAAAAGATCTACAGTGTGTGCAAAACACAGGAATTTCTAGATGCATATTTATTAAAATAGTCTAGTTTGATAAAATACTCAATGCCTGATGGAAACAAGCTTCTTGACTACCCCTCCTTAGGATGGTGTACTTGATAGGCTGCTGGTTTGAGCCAAGATGGCAGATAGTGAGGGATCTGGAGACCCACCTTTTTCAAATCTCCTCAAGAGAGGCCCTTGTAACACTGTGGTGGGGCACTTCTGAGGCACTGCAAACAGCTTGTTTCGTTCACCTCTCTTTAGACTTAATGAAATTTAAGACTGTGCCTGAGGTACTAAGAAATTCATTGCCCTTTCTTGCTTCCGCTTCACACACCAGTGCACAAATACATACTCACCCTCACACCATCTTTGAGTCATACCCACTTAATAGCCTYAGCACTAAAGCATGTAAATTTTATCTAACTCTCTCAGTTGATGTTGGGAAGAGATGGAGGCCCCATGGTCTTCTTATAACACCACTGAAACAGCAAGGGACAGCCAGTCACTGATAGCAGATTTTGCTAAAAATAGAAAAAATTATCAGGCAAAAAAGTGTACCTTCATCCTTTTTAGCCTCTTTATTCAGRGTGGGGAGAAGGGGAATAGAATTGGGGAATAAATAACCAGCYTCAGAAATAATATGCAAAGATTACTGTAGTGTTAAATGAAACTTTATTAAAAGGGGAAATATAAAAATTTAAAAAWGGTAAAGCCCAGATAGAGAAAACAGAATTATGTCTTTACTGAATACTGTTTCATTAGTCTCCCCTCAAAAATAGAAAATTATTTATTGCAGCACTAGACTATGAAAAAGGTTTTATGCATTATCATATTATCTGTAATAATAATAATAAAAAAATCTATTTGTCCCCTAAGACTTTTTTCCTAATCTTTCCTTCTTCTTCCAAAACATTTTCTTCAGTATGAATGTGTGTGAAACAGTGTACAGGTTGCAACCCTAAACACTCCTGAGTTACGATACTACAACACAGCCCATATAAAAGCATCTAGAAGTTTGTCAAAATGCTTTGCTCTCTCTTGTCCATGCTTCCTYACATAAGCCCAACAGATATTGAATGTATAGATGCTAACATTCACCCGTCATTGAGGAATACAACATATGCACACATAAGCATGAGTCCAGTGGTTCCATCCTTGCATATCACGGAATTCCTGTGTTACACGAGCATTTTCTTCTTTCCAAGATGTGCGTCYATTAAGAGTACCAGACAAGGACTGTGGCTGTAACATGCAGATACCTGGTTTTAATCTGCACTTTGAACATACGAGTTATAGCAGAACCTAAACTGCAGTTGGAAGCTATGAGTGATGGTAGAGCCTAATACAACCCTATGTAAATAGATCCAAACCTACAAACCTATTTCTTGAACTTTATTTGATATATTGTAGTATAGTTTCTTATAGGCATACTGTCATGGAAATTATTTTTTTTTTTATTACAGAATACCTTTCATTTAAATGTATAAAAATAAATGCAAACAAAGAAAACAGATAAAATATAAACAAAGTACAGAGAAATAAAATCCTGAAGCCATGAATTATGCTGTTGAAATTAGTGTGTAATGTATTTTCTAACAGCTGCGTGTGCTAGATCTGCTATAGCATATGAAAGGACATCTTAAGAAAATCACAACTTTTCTCCAGATAATCAAAGACCTGGTCTGAAAAGGAAAATAGATCTTTCAAGGATGTGTCTTTCCTGCCATTTAACATACTGCCTCAGTAACAGGACTAAAATCCTTGTCATCTTCTTCTTTAAGGAAAAGAAACGTGATCAAACTGATAAAGTGATGTATTTTATGAATAATACATTGCTCAAGGGCTTCAATCTATGTTATACACTACATAACCATAATTTGTAATGTTTACTTAAACAGTGGCTCTCAACAAAACACTTAGAATCACTTAGCATCTTGTCCCTGAGCAGTTTGCATTAGAAATCTGGACTGCTTAATTTCATTGTGCTAAAGGCATTAACACAAGAGGAAAAAAAAAATAGTAGTCTTGGACTGAAAGAGAAGAAAAAAGTCTCTTCAACACAATTTCAAAAGCATATTCTGTCTGAAGTCATCATACTATATAGGATTAAATTCTCTTATGATTGTCCAAAACTAAACAGTAATATACATACATTAGGAAAACTCCAACCTGGGACAGGTCCTTTAACCTTCAGAACCTTGTTTTTTGTCTCCCTGTGATACAGTCTGTGAGTTGCCTTACCATTTAAAATGAATTAAGTGATACTAAACCTACTTTTAGGCTGTTCCATCAATGCAGTCTAAAGGGATATAAAGTAAGGAGYTTTTCTTTGGCTGGAATCCAGATACTAATGGTGTTAAAATGCCTTCTTATTGCATTTAAGTCAGTAGTTAGGTCAAGTAGACAAACAGATTTCAGAGGATGTTTAAATAAACACTCTATTTAATGTTGCCTTGGAACCTGCATGTTTTAGCTGTCTAGCCTCAAAATGCCAGCTAGTTAGGAGATATTAAAGCAATGGCGACTCTTTAGTTTGGAAAGGTACAAAAATAACATAGGGGTTATGTGCAGAACAGAACATTTTATAAAAATATATTAGGTATTCATGCATATTCTTCCACATACCTCTGAAAATATGAAGAGGGTTTTTTTAAAGACAATAGATCAAAAATTATCAAAAGAAAAGCTATTTTAAATTAAACTTATTAATAGGCCGGTGGAACTCACTGGCACAAACTATCATTAACACGCATGAGACAAGCTTTTCTAAAGACATGCAGTTCTCCAAGACACAGCAGAGAAAAAAAAAAAAAAAAGAAACAAAAGAAAAAAGATATTAGCTACATTGTTTCAGGATTCAAACTAGTAACTGATACATTTAGGAGAAACTCTCCTAATGATCAAGATCTTTCATAATTTTCCAACTCTCACTTTTTTAATAGATTCAGAGACCAGTTGGTAACATCATTCTGTTAGAGATATATTCTAATCAATAGTAATTTAAATGGTTTGGATAGCTGCTGTGATGTGTTCCCATGGAACACCCCTTATTAGAGTTGATCAAAAAATATGCTCATCATAAATCCTGATGTTTTGACAGCTCTTTTCATCTTGAAATGAAATGAAATGAAAGGTCAAAATAACCAAATCCTATGAAGAACAAAAATGTTCACAGTAAGTTAATCTGAAATCGCTGAACTGTTTTGGTTTGAAGTAGCACCAACATCTCTGCTGGCTTGAATCCCCTGCTTTTTGGAAGTTTCCTGCCATTAAACCTGTGACACTTCAGACACAGCAACACAGGGCTTCATTTCGTCTTYTGTTGCAGTAAATGAAGTCTACCTTGGAAGTATACTCCATTTTTTGYAAGAGAAGGGAGAGGAGGTTACTGTCTATTTATTTATGTATCCATTCATTTAGTGGACCTTGTTTTATCCAATATTTCTAAGAGTTAAAGAAGACCTGTAGAATAATGGGTCTAACATCAAAATGGATGGCATTGGGTGGGTTCCTACAGGAACACTCTTCCTGTCCACCCTTTACATTTCTTTTACGCCAAACTTACCCCTAACTTTTATTGAAAAATAAACTAGAACTTCTATTGTAGAATAAGTAAATCTGACAAACCATGTTGGTTGTGCTATGACTTGGGATGTTATGTCATAGTCAATATGTCATATGCTATGACTTTGGGTTTCTTCTGTTATTTTTCTTTAGAGGTTTATCCAAGGAGGGTTCTGCTGAATCCACAAAGTAGAAACATACAAAGCAAGATATAATTAATATTTTCCTTAAAAGCAAACAAGCATACCAAAATAGTGCAACCACAGATTGCGTGTAAGCATTTTATAACACTGTGGTGCTGATATATAATATCATTACAACACAGGAAAAAGCATTTTTTAACAAATCTAAGCATAAATATTCAAATAATATGTAATCACCAAATATTCAAATAATATGTAATCACCAAGAGGCAAACAGAGACGTGTGGGATGGTTACACAAGCAGGGTAAAGGAAAACATGTTCAGGTAGTAAAATCTGCAAGTGAGAACAAAGGATGTAGAATAAGCAGGAAAGTTGCCTGGTGGAACCAGACCAAGTCTTATTCCTAAAAATTAAGGGAATATGTTGGATGCAGATGAGATCCCCCTTTCTATTTGGGTAGGGAGTGAGGAGAATAAAACACCAACAAGGAGCAAGGAAAAAATGGAAAGAATAAGCCGCCCACTCCGCTTCTGGCTTCCTCTATCAATGGGCTCTTGAGCCTGATCACCTCAATCCCAGTGGCTACGACTATCAAGGAGGACAGTGCTAATTGTAAGGCATCAGACACATATTCCAAGAGCAGTGAATTGTTTAAGTGTCTGGGCTCCAATAGCAAATGAAATGACCACATCACAATTGCTTAAAGACTTGAAATATCACTACCCAGAAAAAAAAATTAATATTGAGGCCACAGAATTTAAAAATACAGTGGAAAGCAATAACATGATTACTACTTTAAGTTTTTCACCAGTAATACTATGTCACATTTATAAACTCCCTTCAAGGTTTTTTTTTTCATGCTRTAGTATTTAAAGATGTTAAGTGTCATTATGCCCAGTTTACTGATAGCTGAGACATGGTGCAATAAAATAACTCATCTAGGGTTTCCACTTGGACATAGGTTAGTCTTCAAATAAAATATATGGTTTCTAATACACAATCCCCTGTTCAATCATTTGGGCCACAAAATTGAAGATACTACAGTGGTCATTATTGTGACCTCTGATCCCTTTCTGTGCTATTAGTCATTTAAAAATAGACTTGTAATAAGAACAGTGTAGGAAGAGAAGAGCTGTTGACCCAGAAGGTTATAARCTACTCTCACCAAAGACTATCTTTTGTCTGGATATTTATATGCTAGTTATCTGTACAAATTTCTGGAAACTATCACATTCTGTCACACCTGCAAGATATTATAGGGTTGGGAATCATCAGTGACAATCCCAGCTAGTGATATGAAATTGAACAATTTATTCTAAGTTTGCTCGGGAACTTACACTTTGTATGGAACCTGACTCTCAGGAGCAAGAGACAAGTGAGAGCTTTAAATGTGCCCAGAATGAATTTTTATTTCATTACTGAAATATTCTACTGGTCTAAATTATTCTGTAGCTGCATTTGATCATTCAGCTCCCAGACCAAGGTTCATTTATGCTAAGGTTAGTACAGCTACAACATAAATTGCTTAACAGTTGGTAGCATCAAAATTCATTCTCTTTCCTTTATTAAACATTTCCATTTTAAGTAGTTGAAACTTGATAGGGAGAAAAGAAACATCAAAAGTCCAGACTGGATGGAATGCCCTTAATTATTCCCTGGAATTAGAGCACAAGACCCTGAACGGGAATGAGAGCAAACACCAGAGCTCTCAACAGTGTGGGAGAAAGTGAACTTTGCCTCTCAGTTCAGTGAGTAGTGTTGGGATGTTTCTGTTATGGGAAGGGGAGGTAAAAAAAAGAAAAAAAAAAAAAAAAAAAGCAAAGAGGTAGAAAGGTGTGAAAGAAAAGGAATTAGCCCCGGAGAGGTAGGATTGCTGCTTCTGCTGCCACTGGGAGGATGAACAGTCATCCCTGAGGAGGGATGATTTCCTGATGGAAAGCAGACAATTGCTGTTGTTGACTGAAATTACCTTCTCCTCTGAAGTGGTAGTACCTCTCCCACAGCTCCTCCCTCAGGGGCAATAACAACAAACCTGTCTTTTCATTATGCCAACAAAACAGAGAATAATACCGTAACTACACTATTCCCATCAGCAGTCCACCACCTTAGGAAATTGCCAACTTTGCCTGTGGCTAAAACCAGCAGAGCTGTCCGGGAACTGCTCAGCTCCTTCAGGTCCTGTGGAAGAGTCATTCAAGGAAATGGCTTAAAACCCTCTGCAGAAAGCCTGGCTGAGGGGGATGCTCTGCACTGGAGTAGCCCCATGGTTACTGAAGTAACTTCTATGATTTCATGTGTGAGTTTTGATATGTTAATCATTTCAATCCTATAGCAGTGTAAAAAAAAAAAAAAAAAGGAAAAGAAAAAAACGTACACTTATCTCCATTCAACATTAAAAGAGTATTAATGGAAAACAACTTTATGATAATTCTGCTCATAATCAGATGTGACATAAGGACTGAGAATTGGACGTATTAGGGGCAAATTAAGGTTCAAATGAGTCTCATTTAACCCCTTCTGAACATAACARAAGACATATGGGCAAAAGGATGCGTGTCAAAGAATGAAGAGGAATCATSAATACTGTTTGGCTGCAATTCAGTGGGAGATAGTCAGCTCTGCAGAAAGGTTTCAAAAGAACGAGAAAGGTTTAACCTATCACCTGAAGCAGTARTACTGGTGTCAGGATYTGACTTGAAATTAGCTGAAGATCATTATGAAGATCACTGTGAAGACCTAGACTTAAGACATAGTCTTCTCCACAGGAATGGATTCCACTGAGTACTTTTACCCATTCACGTTTCTGYTCACTCAACAATGATATCAGACATTGTTGTCTGATGGAGAACACAGCACAAAACAAACCTCATCTTTATACTGTTGTGAAGCCACCAAATGTTAAYAGTGGTACTCAGCTCACCTAATTTTAGATATCAAATATGTAGCCTTTTAATTGTCAGCCAGCTACTGAGTTTCCTTTGTAYATCAATGCATCTTGTATAAAAATCATACATATATGAATAAATGTGTCTAAAAATATGAAATTCATTGTCCACAGAGAAAATAAACATCTTCCAAAGGATACATCCACCTTATTTTAGAGTCTATCATGGGATGAGATGAATCATTCTCTTAAACTGGCTATTTCTTTCTGCTGACTGTAAAACCAAGCCAGGGTGGCCAGCTTAGGTTTAACTGCCCAATTTTAAAGTGTATAAATAGCATCAATGAGTCTCACCGATAGTTTCTTGCTTGCTCTCCTTAATCTCACCGAAAGTTTCTTGACTTTCTAAACATTGAGGGGAAAGGGAAAGRTAACGGTGCCTTCATGTGTTTATGGAGAACATCAGAAATGCAAAGTTACAATTACAGCTAAAAATGTGTTTCTGTATGTTACTGTAAGTGTCTGAACAGTCAAAATGTGATTTTAAATTTGAGTAGCCAACACCAAATACATTTCAAGAAAGATTCATTGTTATGTTGCTGACTACCCAAGGTGTAACTACTGTTCACTCCCTTTTATGGCAAATTCATAAAATAACTCTTGCGCATATCTTAAAAGTTTAAATTACAAAGTTAGTGAAGATGAATTACCCCCTTCTTTCTAGGAAGGCCAAGTTTGTGCCCAAGAGGTGTAAGAGAAACTGTTTTGCCCAATAGATCTTGAAAAGCTGGGTTGCTTATCACTGTAAAACTTTGAGCAGTTAAGGTAATTTAAATCTAAAGGGACTTGATGTGCACCCAGTATACATTTAGTAGTATACTAAATGATGTTAGCCTGAGGGTATCATGAAAAACAGGATGAAAAATGGTCTGTATGCATTTGTAAATATGCCATATTTAAACATTTATAACTTTAAAGCTTGTTTCTTCTGAGGCTTTGCTGTCTGTCCTTTCTTGATGAGTGTTATAGACTTGCTAAGTTTGATGTCTCCAGCTTCAGCCATTTGGAGTTAGCCAAGTGCAATAATCCCAGATGGAACATATGGAAACATCATTGTATTTTTTCTTACACACATAAATCGGAACTGGCTGAACTGATTCAACTCACTTTTCAGACAAAGAAACACCACTGGCCTGAGACCAAGACTAAGAGACGCGAGACTATAGAGCACATGTTTGAAAAGCTGTGCACATATTGCATTACAAAATAAATATGTGAGACTTAACTGTTTTGATTGTGTTGCTGAATCACAAATTCATGGATGCTACACTGTTTTCATACAGCTGTACCCAGGATTAGTCATTATCAAACTAATTCAAGTTACTGTCATATTTGAAGGAATATAGGCCCAGCCATGACTAACAAGACATTGAAGAGGAAGGGAATGTGCTTGAAAACAAAAGTTGGACATTTGAATATAATTTCACCAAGAGCTGGAGTTCAGAGAARAAAGAGATTCAGACATCAAAAGCATTCAAAATACGTTTTGTTAAAAAAAAAAAGGAGATTTCCAACAACACACTGGAGGTATTTAGCTGTTTATTTCTACAGAAGTGTGTTATAAGTAAACTTATTCACAACATTAAGAGAAGACAATAAAATGTGGATGTTTTATTAGGAAAGAAGCAGAGTGCCTATAGAATATAAAAATTCAGGGATGTAAAAATGATTTAAAAAAAAACAGGAAAAAAAAAGAACAAAATATGACATCCAAGTAAATAGAAGAAAGCATACTGCAAAACCACTCAGGCTGCAGGATTGCTAATGAGTAGACAGCAGTAAAGAAATCTGTTTTGTCAATGCCATCAGTTCTTGAACTGAGGACAACTGCTTCTGATGGAGTGGTATAAACATACCACCAGACTTCAGGAGCTCATAAAGTCCCAGGTATTAATATAGCAAACTACAAACAGGGAGATGATTGATTTTTTTTCAGATGGAAATGATCAACAATATTTTTGTGGATTCACTAATAAGGGAAAAACATTTCTAAAACTAAACTTTCAGCATGGACATCCTTGGAACTGTTCAACTTTGGTGAAATGTGAGTAGGATTCATTTCTGATACTGTTTCTAAATCTATAACGTTACGTGTGTCATACTTGAACTCTGCGTGTATGTGAATATGAATCAAGAGGTTATTTCATCATGTGTCTAACTTTTGGTTTTCACTTAAGAGAACAAGTAAGGTATAATCACTAAGGAGCTTAATGAGGGAACCAGCTGTGAGAGATCATTACTGTAGTGACCTGCAGCATGAGGTTAGAGAAAGAGAGCAAGACAAAGAACTTTCATCCTATTTAACTGCAGTTATAGAAGAAAGAAACAATTTATATATTTGCTGCCTTTTTACAGCATCTGTCTGGTCTTAAGAAATAATGAGGTTTGCAAAAGATACTGAGGGGGTTTTTGGATTGTTTTTTGGTTGCTTTTTTTGGTTTTGTTTTTTTGAAAGGTAGAAATCTTAACAAAGGTTATGAAGACTGGTTCAGTCCTTGATCACTCATAATGCACAAATAAAAGCATCTAACAGGAGTTCAATGTTAATTTTTCAGTGAAAGCAACACTCATATGATGCTGGGCTCTCTTGGACTGGGATTATACATACAAATGAAATGGTAGTATTGTTAAAAGTTGATACACAACATTATCCTAAAAGGGGAAGAGGAGTGTGTTATGATCTTCAGAGATTTTAGAAAATAGTGCCTGCGAAATCTGGGAGTTAGAGGGACAAAGCCTGTGTATGACCCAATCATATTTCACTTTTCTTCCACTTCTTAATTTTGCTAGACACACTTTACAGCTTGTTGTTGACTACAAAAGAACAATGGATTTTTAGTCATCTTCTTACAACGTTTTATAATTTGTAGCCATAAAGGTCACTCACATAAGATATTCTGTTTTCTGTGAGGTTAGCAGTGAGTTGTCATTTCTCAGGTGTTTCCACTTGGAAAACACAGAAATATTTTCTAAACAAGATAGGTTTAAATCCATTCAGTTTTTCCACATAGTTCCTCAAWATTCCATGTACTGTCAAGACTGGGGAGATAACCCAGGTGATATTTTCAAAAGCAAATATTACATTACTGCTATTGTGTCAGTTAAAAAAAAAGTACCTATTACCTACATAGGGGAAGAAACTACCCACTATTGTTGTTTATCTCTCTGTTTATTACTTATTAGTTTCCTACAGAGGTAGTTCATGTGAGAGCATTGTTCAGTCAGGGTTCAAACCATACTGTTAATGTATTCAGGGCACTTAGAGATGCAAACAATTGTGTTTGTTTAATAAAGGCTCCATGGAAAATGTATAAATGCGTACAAATATATTGGCATGCGGACTTTCCAAATTTCTAACCTTACCCTCTCTGTTCGCAGAAAAAAGACTGGTTACAGAGTTCAGTTTGTTATCTGAGATTAAAACTTCATGTGTTGAATGAGGTGACCTCCTGAAGTAACTTTATCTCCTACCAAGACAATTTAAAGTGAGCTTCTGTCCACCCTACTCAGTTGCCTGAAGTTATGCAGACTAACTATTTCTGGAAGCATTCAGAGACACTAACTGTCCTCCACTACTCAAAGAGGGAGTTTGTGCTAAAATGCAAAACTAATTATAGGAAATTATTATGTTTGTTCTATACAGGACATCAGTTTAAACTTTGACGTACAAAGAATGGTGAAACCATCAAAAAAAMCGGACCTTTTCCTAAGTAAAATATGTATTTGATTAGACCTATGAAGGAAATACACTTCCCATCTTTTGAAGATTTTCAAGAGAGAAAAGAATGCAAAAATATGCACATAATCTGATATTCATCTCTTTATCCCTAAAATCTTTTAAGTTTTTCATGAAGTAGATAAGCAAATAAGCCCATTGAAAATAAAGCAATGCCAAAATCATTTAATTCATAAATTAATGACCTAAGTTCAATTTCTACTTTCTTTCTTTGACTAATTAATATATAAATAGTGTAGCAGGTCAAAAAGGGGAATTAATCTATTGTCAAGTGGAGATTCTTCAGTCAGCTGAAGAACAGAGCTCGCTTCAGCTGCAGAATAAACAACTTCCAAACAATGATCATGATGAGGCACAGACATTTTTGACACATGAGGTTGGTGTCACAATCATTTACGTATTGGATACTGTTGATTATATTCTTTTTTATTATACGTTGAATATCCAAAGGCTGTTCTTGCTAATGGCCATGGAGGTGCATGACTAGAAATCAGCTCAGGTTTCAAGAATGTTAGATAATTTTTTTGTTAGTTACTGCTGCAGACATAAAAATGGTTTGGACTTTGGACTTTGGATTGTGAGAATGAATTAAGTATGATTTACATTCATGTACAAAAGGGCATATTTTTCCTTTTAATGGAATCAGAAAAGCAATTGACCTGCAATGCATTAATGTGTCAGGTGTGAAATGTTTGCAAGCTAGGAGTCTGACATCAGGTACCTTAAAACATTAGCAAAAATCAGGCTTCTTTCCCAGATAGTTGAAAAATCAAACAAGACTGATTCTGGTGGTATTATAGAAGGGATGTTCATACATTTCAACATAATGCAGAAAAAGTATGGAAACGTTGGATAGAGTTTGTAAATGGCTATGTAAATAGACAGTGAAATTGTAAAAAATACCAAGTATAAAGATCTTAGGGGTTCTTCTTTAAGGAAAAGAGGAACTATTTTCCTGTGAAACAATCTGATTTCATTTTTACTTGTTTCTCCTAAGCCACAAGGAAAACGCACGAAACAAATATTTAGGCTGTGCTTGTTAGAAATGCAAATTAAATCATGCTAATAGAAAAACACAAACTTACAGTTTGTGGRTTTCACTGTTCAAGTGTATAGTATTTCCTACAACGACTCTTAAATAATCGTTTAAAAGTGCACACTCAATTAGGGAAGAGACATTTAACTGGCCTGTCCTCATCTATCAGTCCACAGTTTCCTGGATATAGACTGTTAATATCACATTAACCCAAATTATCCACAGATGGAAGATCCTGGATGATATGCTAAGAAAAGAGACAATTTAATTCTGACAATCTATGACCATGCTTTTTGTTTTGTTTTTCTTTAAGTATAATTTTTTTTTCTTTATTGTTGGATGACAAAAGATATAAACTAAATTGAAGTGCATTAACGTGTGGACCCACCAAATAGCTTTGAAAACTTACATCTAAGAAATAGTTCCCCATGACACTAAGAAATTATTCTCCAAACTCTTTTCATATAGTCCCCAAAATGTGTTTCACCTTGACTAACTTTACTTTTTTATTTTCTAAAACCAAAAATGCTTTGTACAAATACTCTTGACCCATGCAGTAGCCCACTCTGCAGGTATCTAATGAACCTTTCCTCTCTTGTAATGCCATTGTCTCCAAGCTAACTTAAGGAAAACCAGACTATATGGCAATGGCTCACTTTTTCTATGCCTAGCGTCTTAGGAAAGGGAGTTTTTATTCATACATTTTCTTAGCCTTATTTATTTGTTTATTTAAGCATATATACAAAATTAACTTTATACTACATTATCCAGCCTGGCTTATCTTAGACAAATAGAACAATGCCAGTGTTCAGGGAGGGAGGAAGAGGGGGGAGGAGAGGGGAATGATGAAGGAACAGGGGGCTGGAAGGAAGAAAAGGGTCCTGCTGCTTGGTAGGTAGCCCTGCTGGGAAATCTCAAATCAAATTCTTTTGAAAGGAAGTGTTATTAAAAGTAACTTTAATCCTTCCAGCCAGACGTCTCATAAAAGCATACAATTAAGTCAAACAAATGACAAGAGCACTCTCTCTCCTACCTGTTTCCCCCTTCAGAGAGTAATTACTGCAGGGTAGTCTTGTCTCGTTTTGTGCAAATAGCAGTGGAGTGCTTGAACGAGGTGCCAGTTTCCCCCTCCCCAGCSCAACCCCTCTTGTTCACTCCTACCAACACTAGCCTGGCTAACATACACAGCCAAGAACAAAGGGGTGAATTTCAATATTTCCTCTTTGTGCAAGGTTAATTGAAAATCAAAAAGTCACTTTTCGAATGTCATATTAGAACTGTTAGTGCATCAATTTTCTTCAGTTTCCTGTCACTGCAGGAGAGCAGAAGAGGCACAGGCATGCATTTGGATGGGAGTTAATGAGGGAAGAAAGAAAGAATGAAAGATTGAAAGAAAGAGAAAAGGAAGGAAGGAAGGAAGAAAGGAAGAGAAAGGAAGGAAGGAAGGAAAGAAGGAGGGAAGGAAGGAGGGAAGGAAGGAAGGAAGGAGGGAAGGAAGGAGGGAAGGAAGGAAGAAAGGAAAGGAAATATTTTTTTTTTATTTCAGGTAAGGTTGATGTCAAATGAAGGTTGTTTTCAGAAGTGTCCTGGTGTTTCCCTTTTTTCTGCCATTTTCTTATTTGGGACCATATTTAAGAGTATGTGAGGTAAGCAGCAGTCTGTCATGATGAACCTTTTAGGTGGCAAAGGAAGCAAATGTCAATATTCAGTATTCATCACTTACCATCCATAGTTGTTTCCTGTTAAAATTAACAAGCAGATGAGAATGATAAACCTCTACAAGTTTTATCAAGGACTTAAGAAATTGTGGGGAATGATAATTTTATTCTTCTGTTCTGGAAAATGACTGAAACCTTGGTGTTGATTTCTATTTTGATGATAAACTGTTTGGGTCTGGGATAGTCACTCATTAGACATTTGTAGGGTGTCTTGTTCACCTGGGGCCTCCATCCCTGTTAGAAGTTATATATGCTGCTGAAATAGAACCAATTAATTATAAGGCAATGGAGAAACATGGATTAGTCAACTTCATCTCTGTGAACAGTGTGCACACCAACTTACATACATATATATATATACACAATATAAAGATTTCCAAACAATTCTGCTCCATCTTGAAAGTTGTGAATGTCAATGCAGTAGTGGAGATCACTTTTACTCCCAAGGCTAAGGGTGGGTTCAAACAGCTTCCTATTCTTCATATGGGGACAAAATTAAATATACAACAATATATGGCAACATTAGAATAAAACATGATGCTGCTTTCATACTGTGTCCTTGTGAACCCACGTTTCCATCACTAATTTATTGAATTCAGGTATTTCGTATCATCCTACATTTACAATGAAAGTAACATGAAAAATTTTCTTTTTCGTTGGTGATTGTGAAGTGTTTAATACAATGAAAGAAATGAGTGACAACTGTAAATATTATTTCACACTGTAACTTCTGCTGCAACTCAAATTATCTGACTTCTTTATGTCACTTTCTTTCAGCAAAACCTGACTAGAATCTTTACAGAAGTTTAGTGAAAATAATCCTTTCCTGCTTGTCGTGAATTTCCCCAGAGTATGGGACTTTTAAAGATGAAAATGTGTGTCCCAATTCAAACTGGATTAGGAACCAAACTCTTCCTACTGAAGTTTAGAACTGCTTTCTAACAAATACTTTCTGTTACCCTAAGTTGTTACTCCATCCTTCTCATTTATTTAACATGGATTTGCATTAAGAAATTCTGTGCAGAAAACAAAAGATTCAGGCCAAGACTGGCACAAGAGCTTTGTATTTCTGTGTATGGTATCTCCCCTCCAATCTGCATTCCCCTCCCTACTTTAGATGAAAAGTTTCATCCAGTCCTGCTTTGTCCAGCAAACAAGTTTTGTTCTCTCTCATAGATTTTTTTGTTGTTGTTGCTGTATTCAAAGTATACATTTAATCCCTCCAAGTTTGCCATCACAAGTGTCAAACGCCTCTGCTTAAAGCTGAGTAAATGCTCGGTCATGCCAAACTTGAAGCTTTCAGTACATTGCTGAAACCAGCTGTGACCCATTACTAAAGCAGAAGCACTTGCTCCCAAGACTGCTGACTGCATGGAGCATATACACCCTTTTTAAGGTTTGTCAGGACAGCAACAGGGCTTTTTTTCTTTTTTTTTTTTTAAAAAAAAACCTTTTTAATTTTGTGTAGAGAATTCTAAAAGCAGCTTCCTAGGGGCTCTCTGATCGCACAATCCTCTTAGTTTTTCTTACTCTGTAGGAGGGACATCGTATTTCTTGCTCTCAGTCAGTAGTTGGTTTTCCTCTCTCCCTTCTGTGTAATGACTGGAGTCAAGGGGCCAGAACCTTACCCACCTCCAGAGATGATGCTATAGCTCAAACTTTAAAATGAGATTTTTTTCTTTCTGTTTTCTTCCAGTTCACACTTTTCAGGTAAAATCTCCATTCAATTCTACTCATTAGAAATATTTGAAGCAATGACTTTCAATTTATTATCTTGGTCCTAAAACAATTCATTTATTTTCTGCAAACAGAAAGTAAGTCCTTTCATTCCAGCTTAATTTCCAGGTTCAGTTGTGACACAGTTCCCAGTTGTTATTTCTGCTTTAGTGCACCTTTCTACATAGCAATGCCATGAAAGTCTCCATCTAACATGAAGTATATAATGTTTCTGATTCTTAAAAACAAATCAGATAAACTTTTCCACTGAAAAACTTGCATAAAGAAGATGCATGCAGTGGCTGCAGGACTTCTACATTACCACTAAATAATAGAGACAGGATTAAATAACGTATCTTAGCTCTCAGCACAGGAAAAATTATTTGGTTGCCTATATATTTTGTACTTGTGATATGCCTTTGGCTCCAGGAAGAATACATTTTGAAAAGTTGGTGCATATTACATTGATAGCATTTTTCATATCATTCTGCCTCCAATGTTAGTTTCCTTTGGCTAAAGGTAAGGACAATTTTATTTTTTATTYCTTTTTTTTTTAAGTTTGTGGTTACACATTCATCTGAAACTTTTAAGTGGATACTGAGAATTGATAAATCTTCATAAAACAATAGACCTTAGTGACTAGAAGAAAAGAAATGKAAATGAAAGTAAAGAGTTTTTGTTGTCCCTGGAAGTAGTGAGGATGGACAAGATCTTTACATATATGTTGATCACAGGATGACTATGAGATATCTGTCTGCTGGAGCCATGAAAACTCTAACATAGTTCTAGAATGGATCAGATTTTTTTTTTTTTTTTTCATTTCATACAGAAATTGGATTTTTAATGTTACAGTACAACGCACTGGTAAGATCTTATAGGCAATACTGTGAGCAATTTCTTGTGCCTATGGACTTAATCAAGGKACTTAAGCTGGAACAGGTACAGAAGGGACTATAAACGTATTCAGAGGGATGGAATGGAGCTTATGCATAATTTCCAGGTGCACGTCAATACAGAAAGAGTACTAAGGTGAGAATAATGAAGAAAATTAAAAAATATGAGAGCTGATGATGAATAAAAGGAGACTGAAATGTTAAGATCTCTACTTTTCTAGTAGTAGCAGTAGCAGTAGCAGTAGCAGTAGCAGTAGTAGCAGCAGCATAGGACAAAGAACCTGGTTTGGTTTAGATAGAAAACAATAAACACGTAGAAGGAACTGCACTGTAATTCCCACAGTCAGAAAATTAATTTTGTCTTGTGAGTTCTTGAGCATCTCTTGTGTCTGAGAGGAGTCTGGGTTGCTAATTATTTTCCCTTTATTTATGCCTTGTGAATGCCAAGCCTTAGGACCTTTGTTGTTTGCCTAGCAGGGTCAGAAAATATTTCCTTTTCTGTAACCCATTCATGAATAACTACCATGTTTTCTTTTGTTTCTTGTTTTTCTCTGATGCATTGGAAACCAGCTCCAGGTAGCAGCTCTGGGATGAATGCATCACAGTTTTYAGTGTTTTTAAAATTTTAAGATCAGCTGTCTGCTTTATAAACCCATAAGGTGCACCTAAAGTTAACTAACCATAAGATCTGGTGTCAGGAATGATCTGCCGGGTGGGCCAGCTTGCCATGGATTTTTGTGGGGAGGTTCTTACCTTTCCCTGTAGCGTGGGTTAATCTCCTCAGATATCCAAGAATTTTACCAAACTTATTACTTTATTAGGGAACAGATTATTTAAGAGTTTGGACACTGTCAATGCCTACAATCTCTCTTGCTGAATTCCTGAGTCGATTATGAATTTGGCTTTCAGTCCATTATTTAATCTGTCTTCAAAGTGTCTGTAGCAGGCTCCTTCCCATACGCTGATTATCCAGAGCGACAAGGAAATGCTTTGGGTGAACCTGTACTGTCCTTTCCTACCACGGGCACAGGCGATGTAGGTAGTGCTGCCAACCTCTCCTGGGGCAACCTGGAGCCTCCTGCCGGGGCAGAAAGATGGGAGGGTGTTTCTGAGTTTATTTTTGCCCTGCTGACATCTCAACACTGCAAAATGCCAAGGCAACTAGCCCAACTCATCCCATTTATTCAGACCTCTTTTCAGAAGAGTCCTTAACCTGTGTGAAGATCCCGTTTTTTACCTGGAGAGGACAGCCAGAAGCTCATAAATCCCCAGGCTAAGGGATCTGGGCCCTTCACTCCTCTACAGGGTGTTAATAGGAAAGACTTAATTTGTTTATCTACTAGGTGCTATATTAATCTGCAACAATGTAGAAAACAAAATCTGTTTGTTAAATATGCAGACACTGAGAGAACAGAACTTTTTTTTTTTCTTTTCCCTGTGACAGTGTATCAATTGATCGGAAGTTGCTGGGTTTTTCATGTTGCATTCACTCAGGCACAATACCAAAACAGGGCTTGAGTCTACTCCGAAAAGCTCCTTGAGTCACAGATTGTCCCAGAAATGCAATTACTGCTCAGAAAAGTCACTTTCAGATGGTAGGATGTCTGTTACTTAATTTCTTAGTGATAAATATTAGACTGACAAAACATAATTTTCCACTTGGAAATTTAAATAGTTAGCCATTTTATACATTTGTATACTTTTGCAGCAAAACTTGATTGCCAGAACTAGGGCTCTTGGGAGTCATAATCAGTAGATATTCACCCAGTATAGTAGAACAAGATGATCCTACTGGAAGCAGCAGTCCAAGCAGTCTACCATTGAAGTAATAGATCTGAAAGTACTGTGAAGAGTCTCTCTTGTGAACAAGAATAAAACATATTTACAAAAACTTTCTAGAGTTAATCTGACAAACTTTTCTTTTTTTTTCCTAGGCATGTTTTGAGTAAGTTGCCAGTATGCAAGCATGTTTCTCACTCCCATCTTCTCATGCAAAAAATCAAAACCAGGACTCCATAGGATTCCTTCCTCTTGCAGTAAAGGAGGTAAGTTTAAACACTGATGGTAGAAGTACATAGTCTTAGTGGACTACTATTTTATAAAGGGAGTTAGGATTCTAAACTGAGAGTTTAAAACTGAATTGAAATAATGTTAGTATAGTATTTATATTATAGATTTGGAAGCTGAGGTTTAATATGTTATGTATAACACTATGGTGAAGAGGTTGGTTATCTTTAAATCATTTTAAATGTTTTTGCTTGAGATAATTACCAGATAAAGTTTACTACATTCAGGCATTCCATGGTACTCAGAGCTTACTCATCTTGGGATTTGACCTGTGACTTTCCTAAGAAGCCAGGAATTTTGAGCATGCATCCTGAACACTTTTCCCTGTTTCCACAGATGGAAAAATGAGCAAAAACTTGACATACAGCCTGAAAAAAGCTAAGGTTAATTTTCAGACATGTTCAGGTTCTGCATCACTTCAGACATATGTTTGAATACCATGAAAATTGTAAACATTCCAAATTTACCAAGGAGTGGAATAAACTCTGTCCTGAGGACCAGAGAGAGATTAATGTAGTAGTCCATGGGGAAATCCTCAGAGGACACGCAGCAAATCACTGTTCCCATGACCATGTTATAGCAGGAGTAGAAATGGAAGACAAATGACTGCTTCTAGCAATAAGTGAAGCTCCCCAGTGGTTAAAATCTCCTGGCTCACCAAGGCACATTTGCACGTTCTTCTCTGCAAATCAAGATCATAGTCCCATAGAAGAAAGCCATTGCCGTCACAAGCCTGGTGCATAAAGGTGACCCAAAACTTCCATCAGTCTGTACCATTAGAGTAGTTAGACTATCCTTTCTAGATCGATGTACAAGCAGTGCCAAAGAACTGGAGAAACATTTGAAGAATGGGAATAATATTAGGTAAGTTACTGAAGTAATCTTCAGAGGAAAAGCAAAATGTGTCTCTAAAACCCCTGACTAGATCTGCTGATGTGAATAAGCATACTATGACCACTGAATTATCAGTCTCTGCCCTTGGCCCTCCTATAGACTTTCAGACAAGTAATGGAACATCTCATATATAGGTCAGAATATTGCCTTTGCTACAGGACATTTTCTGGTCCTCTCTGTCATGAGTAGAAAAATAATTCTCCTTCTTTGGCACATTCAGCATTGCACATCACTAAAGAAATGTGTTAAAGAATACTTCTGAATTCTTCAAAAACTTAAGCAAAAACTAAACAAAAAGAATTGGTTAAATAACTGGTACATAGAGGTAGTAGCTTGTCATTTTCTAATGATAATTTCAAGTATGTTGCAGGACTAAGGCATGTTCATTCACAGTCACCCTCTCTGAGTATAATTTTGGTTAATGATATTAAATATTTTCCTTTCCTGTTTTTCCCTCATTTAACTTTCATAGTTCCATATTTGTTCCTAACACCCACATTTATATGTTCACAATATTTTCTGCAGAAGCGTTCTATGTAACTCAGTATTATTATTTTTTTTCAACAAATATCATTAGTTTGTATTATAGATGTACACAGCTTCTAATCCATTAACACACATACTGGTTTTGGTGCCACTGAGGATGTTATTAATGTTTTTAATGATCAAAAAACTGCAATAATGGTTCAGAAATCATCAGAAATTGGTATTATGGTGATTACAATCACTGATTTTTCTTGGATCATTATAAAAACATAGTCTAATTCAATTTGGTAAAAATCCAGGTGGTCTTAACTCCGTGGTTTGTTCAGGGGTTTATAGTGTTTGAATGAATTTCACTTCTGTGAAATTTGGTTGTAATCGCTCTTCATTTAATTGTGATGTGGTCAACATTCACTGCAGCTATTATAAACTATACACTCCACCCATATATTAAGAGTGTGGTAAATATCATTGTTCCATTTATCCATCATGGACTATTTCTAAGCTGAAGGCATTCAAAAGAACAACCAACAAATAAAAAGAAGTTTGAAGAGAATTGCATTTACCTTTTTGTCATCAGACTCTGAAAACTAATCAAAATTTTGGGTGTTTTACCTCTAAGGGTCTTTGCTTTTTCTATCAAAGGGAACTCTTGAATTTAACTGTTGGGATTGACCTTCAATTAAGGTTTTCTTTAAACTTATTATTTAGTCATAATTATGAAGGGTTGGACATAGGAGCAGAAAGATAAGAGATAAAAGAGAGATGGAAGAGTTGGAGATGGGTATTTCAAAGCCATGCTGTCTGTCTTCTGAAGTGACTTAAGGCATGTTAGTTCATTCAGAGTGCTTTAATTTATGCCATATCCCTAGTTTCTGCAAGACTTGTCTTGGGTAGTGAATGAGAAATGTGTTGCTGCTTCAGGGTTTGGCATGGCTGTTGTGCTGCTTCCTTCATATTGGTCTCTGAGCAGATTCCAGATAATATTTTTTTTTCATCATTTTGAGAGTTCACATATGCATGGCAAACAAATTCAGATCCCATACTGGTGAAGTAGATGCCATTCTCTGCAATGATTCAACTTAATCTCAGTGTCCAATTTGTGAAGATACTGCTAAATAAGTGCAAGGATAGCTGAAATGTGAACCCTAGTTTGTATATACTTTCAGATGGTCTGCAGCACAATTAAAGTAAGTCCTTGCCTATGATGCCTGGATCTTTTATTTATCAGTTACAGTTGGCCTTGCCTCAGCCTTAGCCATACACATGCCAGCTGTCTAGTTAAAACTTATTATTTGTGCCCCATTTAAAGTCAAAACAGAAAGATGAGCACTCCCAAAACGTGTCTCACTCCATATATCTTAGACATCTAATCTAGCATTCAGCTTTCTCCATTCACTGGAGACAAAGCTAAACCAAGTGTCTTAGAACAGCCAACTTCTGCATGTACAATGTTAACTAAAATGAACGTGAACCTTAATATCTGTTAATAATTCAATGAAAATAACTAGATCCACAGAAATATTTTCACTGATTTCTGTGCGGTTTGGGATTGGACCCTAAGGATCCCCTATGTTTTTCGGACATTTATCTTTTTGTTTTCCTAAGTAGTTTATAATAAAGCTGTTAAGTGTTAGACCCCGAACAGGTATACTGAGGTCCTTTTTCCTCTGACTTTTTAAACCTCCTCAAGATAAGAGCCTGATGTTAATCAAAATTTTCTCTATATTACTAAAAAAAATTCTAAGCTTTACTTGGATACTGCTGTTTTATCCTGTACAGCAGCTCTTTCTGCAGATATACCGAGGAAAGTAAGGGTAAATACTTTGATACCTCAGGATGCATTTCTGCACAACTTGAGTTCTCACTTCCAAATAACTCCCAAAGAAAAATAGGAAAAACAGGTCTTGTCTTTGAATAATATCCAAAGTTGGTGGATATTAACAGAATTCCACTGACCTATTTGGAGCAAAACAATTTTTTCAGAAATAATAAATTTTTTTTCATCATTTAGATAATCAGAGATTTCTATCATAGAAATGTTATGACAATTCAAAATAGCTGAGTGTTTCTGAACATTTGCAGAGATGACCTYAACCTGTGAGCCTTGAAGAAGAACCACATATCAGCTGACTATGTGGCAGATTTCTTAGTTTCTTCAATGACTGTTGGGTTCGTCCTTATTCAGATGTAATCATACATAGAGACCCAGATACCACAGAAACAGAGGGCATATCAACACGGATTTAAATAAGCAAGCAAACAAACAACAAACTTTCTGAGGAGTTAGCCTTGGTGGGAGGCTGCAAATTAAAGCTTTCTGGTTAGGTTTTTATTCCAATTTAATGGTGAAATCTTGCTTTCTTTTTGGTATCTGCATTCAGGAATATGTTGTGTATTGCAGTTTAATATTTGTCATTGSCATACAAATTAGTAACTTACAGTTGCACAGAAACCTGATACACTGGGACACACTGTGAAAAAACAGATAACCCAATAGCTGAAGTCTTGAAAATAATCAGAGTTGCTTACAAATATATAGCATCTCTCATTCCCCTGGAAGCCTGTGAGATGGAAACTTGCTAAAAGGTCTCATAGCATGAATTCTTCAACTCAAGCATTACTTTTTTCTCCTCCTTAAATTGAGTTAGTGAACTCCTCAGCATTCAGCAGTGTGRCTGCAGTTCAGATGAAAAACCTGAATTTTCTTCTGCCTTTTTCATAAGGGTCGCATTATAACTCCTTGTTTTGCACTGTAGTTTTGAAAGAGGAGGGATAGGTAGTCAATGTTGTGTTTCTGTCTACTTGGTTATACAAGCAAGATGGAATGGCTTTTTTAGGAAAACATGGCTTAGAAAAGGAAGGCAATAAACTCCAAATATGTCCAAATCTGACTGCTGTGCCTATTCTTTCATCAACAGATACCAAAACTTAATGCTTAACTAAAAGCCAGACTTTGAAATCAAGGGATAGCAGAGCAAACCAGCACGAAATCTGTACTTTTCTAGTCTCAGAGTTAATTTGACACATGATATTGGTTCAATCCACAGTAAAGAGGGAGCAGTTGCAAAGTGCATAGAAAAAAGTTCTTGAAAGCCTCATACTATTGAGAACAGGAATGTGACTTGTCTGTATTAGAAAAGCTTCCCTGGTAAGAATGTGTTTAATTTAAAATCTAGCCACAGAAATGTCAGTGAAGATTTAATGGTTCCAGAGACCTGAATAGGTGAAATGGAAGGGGCATGAGTTGAAAAGGGACACTTTTTGGCGGTGCATATAATTCCCATCATTTTCTTACTGCTGCTTTCTTTTTCAGACTTGTAAAAACCAAGTAAACCTTCTGCTCAGGTCCCCTTTCTAAGGCAGGTATATGAGCTGGGAACTAGGTTATGACAATCGCATTTCAGAAGATGCTTTAAGCACAAGTTCACTGTATAACCAGAGGAAAGTGGCTTACTCGATGGAAGGTAGCTTGTATCTCCAAATCCTGGCTCTGGAATTTGACTCATGGTTTTTTGTTTTTGTTTTTTTCTGGTTTTTTTGTTTTTTTTTTTTTTTTTTCTGAATATAATTCCAATGGGAGAAGGATAAAGCCCCGATTTCCTTTGCTGGGATACAACTATGTTTCTGATCCATGGCTGTATTGCTAAGTGAAATATTGATTTGTGAAATCTGGACTGACCTCTGCTTCTCCTTAAGCTGCTCTTCAGTAGAGGATGAAAAGATGGAAACCAGAGAGAGGTTACAAAGGAAGTGGCAAGGCTTGGCTGTATACATGCACTATCCCCTTGATAAAACAGATCAGATGAAAAATCTTGAACAAAAACACTGACTTTACCATTACAGCAAAAGGGCTATACGGGCAGAAGTGTTTTGAGAAAGGCACTTTATTCACAGTCTTAAAGAATGTCATGTTCTTTACATTCATCAAACAATTGGTATAGAGAAAAGACAGCAAACTTCCTTGAGAAACATATGCTGCTCAARCCTTTTCAGAATTACCTTTGCTTTCCAGACGTATGGCAAATATAGTAAGTCTGCTGTTTTCCCTACTGCTTCTCAGGCTTAGATATTGTATCCATCCAATACTACTTCATGCAAACCAAAAGGATTGCACAAATCCTGCGAGTCAGTCCTAACTCTCTTTCCTGAGCCTGCTAACAAGGGTGCACTGATGAACCTGGATAAGGCATGTAAGCAAGAATTAGATCAAGGATTAGACTCAAAGGTGACTTAGGCTCCTAAATTGACACCAAAATAGGATTTAGATACCACAAGCCCAAAACAGAGGAAAACCTCTGGCCCATATCCATTCAACCTTTAGTTTCTCATTTTATATCAAAGTCCTCCTGATTGCATCTGGGAAGTTTTTGAGACTATTTAGATCTGACTTTGTCTTGATAGAGACATTTTAGCACTCAGCTCACAACCAGTTGGTTTGCCCAAGTTACTGTCAGATCAAAGAGCATGCTCTGGAACTCTGACAAAACAATGATGTTTTTTCTCCCAAAATGCAATTTTGGCTGTTTTATTTAAAGTGTAAACATCTGAAACTGTGTGRGTTCAGATTAATTTTCAAGGCTGCAGCTGGAGGCTGCCCCAAAATGGGGGTGAAAGGAACAGGAAAGGGGAGTGATAAGGAGGTGGGTATTTCCTGCCTTCCTCTTGAAGCTGTGTTATTTTGCAGAATATTTCTGCTTCTTAGGCTACAGAGAAGGAAGAAAGGTGATTATTATTTTTTTATATTTCTAGGAGTCTTTCTGCTATTGCCAGTGAACTTGGAGTGTGTGTGTGTGTGGGAAGCTGTGAYTTACAGAACACGTAGGAAGATGTACAGATTAATATGGAAATATATGATAAAAAATGAAGCATCTGAAAATTTAACCTTKCAATGGTTAACCTTCCAGTTTTTGACCTCTGAAATGCAATGAAGTTTCAGGAAAGCGCTTGTATTGCCTCCACTGTTAAGGGTGCGAGAAAGCCAACACATCAAGCAGACTCCAGGAGCCCGGGATCCCTCCCTCCTGGCTGTACATGGTGCAGGTTCAGAACCTGGACGTCTCTCCCTCCCCATTCAATAGATGCAGCTACTGCTGTTTCCCGTTGCGGATTTGACCAGCAGCAAGGCTGAGGGTGTATCCCACAGACACACATACACAGAGGATGCAGGCAGGGGACCAGCCACACAGACTGCCACAGGCACAGCACTATCTTTAGCAGCGCTCACCTGCGCACCAACAACATTCATATAAATCGTAAATATAGAAAGCCCAGTCTTGTTCCACCTCTCCAGCCAGTCAGGATTGAAGCTCACACACWCCCTCAATCTCTAGTTTCACAAATACTCATATTCACAGTCCTTCAAATACCAGTGTGGCCTCTAGGTCTTTCTAATGTATAGGTCCATCCAGTATGCAGGTTTCCCCCTACTAGTTGGCTAGTCCAGCTTGAAGTCAGATGGCAAAGAGGGGCATGTAATCACCCAATAATCTCACAAGCATCCCTACAGTCAAGGATGCCTTGAATATTAGCACAAGCTCTCAGTCTACCTAAYATCCATGGCCATAACCCGGACCCCCTGTGCACCACTGGCTCAAACTGTGAATCTTTGCAGATGCAGGTATCCTCCACCAGCTAGGTCAGCTTGAGGTTAGCTAGAGAGTTATACATACACACACATGCAGGCATGGTTAACTGGTGAAAAATAAATAAACCTATGTCTTTCTAGTTGCTGGTTTTAGACCTCTCATACATACACATACACTCTGACATACACATACATMCACATMCACATCCACATMCACATACACTTACACATCCACATCCACATCCACATACATAGCTATAGACCTATGATGAGCCCTATGACCAGTGGTCCCTTTCCCAGTTTCTGGTAGCCAAACCTCTTTTGCACACTGGTCTTTCTGGATGCTGATACCTAGATCTATGGGTCCCGTTGACCCTCAGCCCCTTTGCCAGTCTCTGTCACTTAGATCTTGCAGCACTYGTGTGTAGAACAGAGAATGAAATAGCACACGAGAAAATAGTCAAGAAATGTATTTAATAAGAAGGTAGGGCAGATTGCTGTGATCARGCACAGGGCTCCATCAGACAAACACACAGCCCGGCAGCTTGCTGGCATGTGTCTGCCGTTTTTATCTGCCCCCCTTTCTGTTTTCCCACATTTGTTCTTCCCCCATCCATGCTCAGCTCCCCCTTCCCCCAACTTTGACACTGCCACTAATCATCCCGTGACAAGTTTTGCACAGTTCCACAAGCCCCTTCCCATATCTCATAATAATCATGTCACTCTTGAGTCCCCCTTTTCAGATCAACCCTTTCCAAGGCTATGTCTGAGTAGTTTCATTAGTGGCCCATCAGCCAGTGGCTGAAGAGCTCAGGTCTTCATTATTGTCTCCATTATCATCTGTTTGTTACTTCTGTGTGTCTGTGTGTTTAATTTATCACTTTCCTTAATAGTTGCTATTTYTTTTATACTCAGCAGTCCTGAACAAAGTAACTTAAGGAACCAGATGCTCTCACATGCTGCTCACCCTCACGTATACAACAAATGGAAAGAATGAAMCTTCACAGAAAGGGACTAACAGTAGCTATCCACTGAACAGGTGATAARCGTGGTTAGCAAAGTTAGAACAAAGGGAGAACATCATTAAGAAATGTTGACAGGCTTSACCCTTCTCTCCTCCCAGTCTGGGCTGCAGGGCATCAATGTCCATCCAGTTGGGGGCCTAAAGTCTAGACCGATCCTTTCCTAACACCAAGAGACTCATGCCCTCAGAGAGACCAGGTGAAGTACCAGGGTGTCCTGAGTGGATATAAATTGTATGCCACATTTCTGCAGCGGAGACATCTAGGTTCCCTTTTCAGTTAGTACAAAAGAGTAAGCACTTTTAGTGTGTGCTTCATCTGTTTCTATACTAGATCTTTAAAATATCTCATATAGATCTCCCTTTAGTCAACGGTATGATATTGGATCACCAGAGCACGAGTCATTTAATGTATTTGTGCATCTGTCAAAGCACAATACTCAGGAAATCATTCTCTAGGGGTAGCAGTTCTCTCGTGCTATAAAGGARACAAGAAATCTACCTCAGATATAAAAATTCATGATATGGTTATCGACAAGCAGGTAGTATGRTTCTCATGCTGGAAACCCATAACATTTCTTTCCAATAGTTGATTAGGTTTAACTTTTAAAGGCTGAACTTACATTGTAAGTTTATATTATTTCCAATCAGTGAGAGATAATTAATCTACCCACACAGACATTGTAGCTGGCAGTTTAGCTGTCTCAGGGAAACATGTTTCCCATTCAGACGTCTGTGTATCTACTGACCTTCAGGAATATTTCCTTTATACACAGATATTTTGCTTTTGCTGGCAGTGTGTGTACAGCTCACAGTACAGATCTCCTGTCCAGATGAGAAGCAAGGATAGRTAAGACAAAATAATGAAGTATTAACAGTGGCTTCTTGTAGACTAGGAACTACAGCACTGAAAGATTCAGTAACTTGCATCCTATTTAGTACAATTCAGATTGAATTTACCTCTTCATCAATTTAATTTTAATCTCCAGATTGTATTTCCTCCACTGACATTTTTAATAGAGATTTTATTTTATAAAGTCTCATAATTTGTTTTAGTACACATTACYCAATATATTATGTAAAACACAGTACTTTGCATAAATGAGCCATCACTATTAGACTACATATTTAGAAATTATATTTAAATCACTACATTTTTTAAAATCTTTTTTTAAATTAGGGTAAACAACAGTAAACAAGAAATTGAAATTTAAAAAAAAAAAATTGGTTCAACAAATATTCCCTTCTCCACAGCCATTCTTTTTCCAGTTCTTCCTCATAGGCATGAGTAAGAAAACAAAATATCTTCAATTAATTAATTCATCACTCTTAAATGGAGAAAATATTATCTTTTCTAACACAGACCAAGGAATTCACCCATTAATTACTGCAAGACTTACAATTTTTTGGTGGCCTTGGCTGAAACATATTCTCATGGAACTACAAGCCCAAGCAGAGATAYTATGGATAACTTCTAATATTTTGTTTTAACTTTTGTATTCCTTTGACAAGAAATCTCCCAGCTTTGTAGAAGTTGGTAAGTTATTCATGTTTAGGAACATAGCAAATATTCTTTCTCAGTTTTATGCATTTTGCATATTACCAGGTGTTTCACAGCTATCTCTAGTGGATAGCTTTTTTTCTATCATATCTTTATTTTATCTTCACACCATTAGAGCATTCAAGGCAGAWCCAGTAAAAATACAGGGTTAAGTAAAGCTGTGTGACCTGTATTAGCTGGCTGAAAAGATTCTTTAATGTCTTAACCACAACCTCAGTACTCACCTAGCTACTTATTTTGTTGAGATTTAGGTCAAAGATCAATTACATTTCTAATTATGTTATATATCAYGAAAAGGTGATTCTGTAAGAGTCCAAGACCAACATGTTTCATTAGGAAAGTTCTTWAAAAAAATAAAAAATAAACAAAAAATTTGTTGTTAACTTTGAATAGCAATTTTTTCSTCCTCTYCAGGAAAAATATTCYGAGCGTAGTCCTATCTGCCACTATGAAACTACTATTATGTTACCACAAACATATATCACCAAGTAACATTTCACTCGTAGTGATTTGTTCATTTTCACCTTTAGTTCAGTTCAGTTTTGATGCCAATAGAAGAAACTCTGTGTTACCTCTACAATGGAGAATCTGAAAATGCATTTCTCTTTTCTTCAGCTTAGTAATTTTTACTTTTAATTAGGAAAGTGTGCATTACATAAGCTTGTAAGAGTTCATGATAATTTGAACTTACGGAGATTTCCATACAACAGCCTATTTAACATAAAGATGTCCTTGTGCATGGCACTGAATATGGAACTCTGAAATCYGATTTCTACAATCAATTTTACTTCTGATCTGTTATATGGCCTTGGGCATGTCATTTCAGCTTCCCRTGTGCTTAGTTACCCTTCAGTCCTTTACCTTTCCTCACTATTTAGACTATCAGCACTCTGAGGCAAGGACTTTCATCTTGCAGGTAGGTGTATGGTGTCTAGCATAGCTAAAGCACTGTTAGCCCTTGAGGCACTGCAGTAGTATTAAATAATTTTGTCTAACCACGTGGAGAAATTAATTGTGAAGCTGGATGAATAATTCTAATTATATAATGAGGAACATGTTCTCAATGATTTTACAACAATGTCCCAACAATTATTACTTCCTGTACCACAACTGCACCAGGRAAAATCAGTGGCTGATGGAGATTCATGGTGGAAAGATGGAGATGAAGAGCCAAATTTCAAACTCTTGATTTTCTGTGCTTGCTCTGACACTTATTGGCTCCTCKCCAAGTTTTGGTCTGGGGCTGGGAGCCTGATAGTTCCGAGCTGTCTTTTGCCATTGTGTGGTTAAGATGACCATTGTCAGTTCTTCCAGGCAGCATCATTCCTAGTGAATTTTACCAGGAATTTGGTCAGGAACACTCTGTAAGTTCCAAGCATGAGGTCAGAGGGAAGGATTTGATAAGTGTTTTCCTGCCAACTGTTCCTGATATCAATATTTGCCTACACAGTAACAGTCATRTCCTCTAGAGCAACCTGCTCTAAGCAACCCTATTTGTGTAGGCTATGTCACCTTTCCAGGACTAGTCTTTAGGCCAGCCTTTCTTCTCCTTCCTTTCTAAAAATAACTTTTTAGACACTCTCATACCTTTGTTATGTTGGTCTAATATGACCAGAATAAACTTTTTTCATTCCTTTCTGGCGTAGTGTTTTAGCTGCAGAACCATGAATGTACCAAACAGATTCTGATTTGTTACTGGGATTTTAATAGCAATTTGCGGATCACATGAAGATTTTTCTAAAATCTTACCTAAATATACAATTTTTAAGTTGTATATATTTAATTTTGGAACTGTTGTTAAAAAGGCAATGGTTTGAACATCAAAAGGCATTACGTTGGTGGAGATTTTTTGTGCTGTTCAGTCATGGATATCTGTGAAGTAGCAGGGTACTATATTACGATCATTATATTTTATTATTTTGTCTGCTTGTGTCTCAAAATGGAGAGACGATATGTTCAATTGCCTGTCAGTGTTTAAGAGGCATTTGGACAATGCTCTTAAAAATATGCTTTAACTTTTGGTCAGCCCTGAAGTGGTAGGGCAGTTGGGGGCTAGATGATCTTTGTAGGTCCCTTCCAACTGAACTACACTATGCTATGCTGTGCTATGCTATGCTATTCTATTGGAGCATACCAACAGACATGGGGAATTTATTTAGAAGTTTGCTGGTGTGAGAAGGTCAGATCTCTTGGGAAATGTGGTTTCCAGAAGTAGTGTGTCTCTAGGTCAGGATTCAGAACTATCTTGGATGCYTAGAGGTTTTCTTTTGTATTGTGCATAAGTCCGCACTCTGTTTCCAAGTAAACTGTCTCTTAAAGAGTACCTGAGCTTCAACTGCAAATGCAGTAGCAGGTACTGCAATTCATAGACTGACCAGCAGAGGTTTTGCTAGATGTTTTATATCAACACTGAAAGAACAAAGCAAGTTAATAGTTTATTTCCTACTTTTTGCTGCTGATAAAATGAGCTTTATTATGGAGTGTATCAACATGAAATTCATAATAAAATTGCATGTGTTTCACCAATGTAGTTTATTCTCCTCCATTGCTTGCATGACCCAACTAAAGAAAACACTTAAGCACATGCTCAGGACTGACTGGTTTAGGACATTTTCAGGCTACAATGAGAAACTGTATACAAGTCCCTYAAATCAGTATAGAACTCAATGGATGGCATTTATCTGTCTCATACACAGCACCAGAAGTTGTATATATTTTAACTAGTCACTCTAGCTAAGTAATCTAGCTAAGCYAGATTTTCTTTATAATGGGTAGAGGTGAGTAGTTATTTTTACCATGTGACCCTTCAACTTATTTTATTTACMTTAGTATGAGACAATAGAACTATGTCTAGTCCAGTGAATCCTACCCTCACTTTGTTCTGACAGCTCATTTTACCCTTGCTTGTCTCATCTCATCTCATCTCATCTCCCTTATTGCTCCATCCCAACAAAATATCAAAGGGAAGCATACCTGGGCTTCTTTCAAGGCCGTACATACCCAAGGGCTGTATGAATGACAAGGCAAAATACCAGCTTTCCTGTGATAAGCACCACAGTTTTTTGTAAGGGGAGGGAGGAATCAGGAGGATTAGGGAAAGTAAACCGAATTGTTTTGCACATAAATACCTATGTGTTTGGCTGGTGTGCTACAAGAGAGATTGCCTCTGGGTTGTTTTATGTGCCAACTGTTTGGGGAATTGTGTTTTGTTGCTGTTGTTTTTTATCCCTTTCCTCCCCTGTTTATGAATTATTGTAGCTTGTATGATCCAGCTTTGGGGTGGGTGTGTGTGGATCTTATTTATTTATTTATTTGCTTATTCAGCTTCTCCTCTTTACCTTATTCACCCTTTAGGAGTGGGGAGGGAGTGTAATGGCAACCTTTGTGTACAAACAAAATAATCCTGAAGGACCTCAAAGAGGGTTGAGGGGTTTAATGAAATCATTAAGATATAGTTCTTAGATATTTTACACATCAGTTATTCAGGGAGTGGAAGAATCCACTCTGTCTAAAATAAGAATTTACCAGAACACAGGACAAAACTAAAATACTTATTAATAATTAATAATAGAAATAAAGAAAAGGTAGATGGTGCTAACTGAAAAATAGAGAGGCATGAAAAACTCTTTAACTACACTGTCTCAGCAATTAGTTAACTTATCTTCTCTCTTGTAAGCAGATAGGTAAAGTAAATTCCCTTCTTTTTTAAAATCAAACTCAAGGTGCTCTAACTTTTCTCACTGCTTTTCTCTATAGTCTTTGTCCTGCCAGGGGAACAACACAGGAACTGATGTGCCTATTTCTTCATGTTATGTATAGACTCTAAGGGTGTCTTTCTCTGCTCAGGTGCAGATGTCTACTATGCAGATGTCTTCATCAAAGCTTATCATCCTAATAATCCTCTGTACTCCTTAGAGGAAAATAGTCCATTTTAAGGGTGATTCCTCTCATCATAATGCAGTCATTAAAATACATATGAGAGTTCATATATTAGAACTTTTTTTTTTTTCCTTTTTTTTTTTTCCTTTTTTTTTTTTAAAAAAAAGGAAACCTCAGGTATAAATGTATGGAATATTTAGATAAAGACAGGTGACATAAATCTCAGCCTGAGTGATCCACAAACAGGATTATGAGTTTTACCATCAAGACACCTAAATGTTAGGCACTGTGAATCACCTCTGCAAAACCAAAGTCCCTCTTTATATTTTATCCACTTGCCTTGACAAGACAGCTGAATTTTTAGAGTCAAAACACTTCTCAGCACTCTTGCAGGAACACAGGTAGGAGCCATATGTACCAAAATAATCATACATATGATAACATAACATTTAGACTTACATCCRCAAATCTTCACTTTCCTAGTACTCCTATAATTCAAGCATGAGGCATACATTCTCTATTTTGAAAAGAACTCAGCAATAAGAGCTGCTGGGCCTCAAGCACGTGAAAACATCTAGCAAATTTTGTCCATGAGCTGGCTACAATAGATGGCCATGAATATTTGTTTAACCAATAATTTAGATCCTTTATCCATTTGAGCTCAGGTATTATGGTTTTCCGGCATAGCCTAAAGTAAACTCTCACTACAGTCTTTTTACTGAAACAATTTAAATATGTGCATGCATTATCACAACAGCAACAGAAGCAACAACAAAAGAAATTATTGATTTCTGCACAAATTAAGCTCTTTGCTAATTTGCACAGAAACAATTGAAACAATAAACTCAATGAGAACAACAAACTTGTTAATTAGCTTAATGATCATTTAATTTTACATTTGGTAATGGATACCTTTTTTTTTTTCCCTTTACTAATAAGATGTAAATTATAATCAACTGGTTTTAAATCTTAGAAGTATAATTTTGTAGATTTTAACTGCTATGGAAAACTATGTGATGGAAGATCCATCTCATACCGTTAATAGCAGTGATTCAAACATGGCAGTGATTCTTTGCTTTATATGTTTGACTGTGTATGGCAGCTGTCAAAGACTAAACCAGACCAAAACCTGAAAATCCAGTCTGAATAGTAGATGTTCCCTAACCTGTAATTTTAGCTTTCCACATAGGGCCATAGTGATTGTATTGTAACTCTGTTACTGTATGGGCTGGTCTATGTCTCCTGCAAAACACAGAATGACCTAAAAGCTGCTCTAACTTGCGCCGTAGTGGTATGGCCCACTAGAAGAGGAGAATGACTGGTATAAGAAAACTCCAGCACATCCAAAATAGGGGCTGCTTTTACCAACTTAGTGCTAAAAGAGACTGAGATGAAGTGTCCAAACTGTAATTGACTTTTTGGGCTCAAGATCTAAAAAAGTTTATGCCTTGACACAGATTTTGAAATGGGCTGATTTTTCAAAGTATTTAAAGCCCAGTGTTTTCTACTCATGTTTAAGTAATTTTACCATATTGGTATTTTCTTATCTTTTACTTTCTCTGGGTATCTCTACCAACAAAACACAATTGATAAAATGCTTACTGAAAGCAAACTCAATGAAAGTTTAAACACAGATTCATTTGAAAATCTGAATAGATAGAAAAACTACTTAGTTTTGTGATTACATCTGACAAATGCCAAAGCAGTGATAAAGAGAATTACCTTTCTAGTGATGTTGTATAAGAAGTTAGTCTCCACCATTCCAAAATTCTTAGGCACCATTATCTTCCCAGGTTCTCTTCTAACTTAATTTAATATAATCTTAGAACAGAATCTTCACCATTCATTGTATTTTCTTGGATAAATTTCTCTGCTTTATTCTACCAATTTCTATGAATTTTCAAGCTGCAGAAATAGCAGACTTAATTTAACATCAAGGATGTTTTTAAAATAGAAACATAGACACRCACAAATCCAAACCTCTGGGTAACTTCGGAAAAGTTTCCTTTGATAGACAAACAGAAGGAATAAAGATGGTGAAGATCTCAGCCTAATGCCACTGAATTTACTAAAGGACAGCTGGAGGGCATGGTAAATTTTGTTGATCAAGACCATGAGATACTCCAGGCTTAGAGGAATCTGAATATGAATACTGAGATGAACTTTCCAGCTGCCACCATCCCTAATTAATAGACCAAAGCAGTCACTAGCTATCCCCATGCTTTATGGGAATTTGCAGGTAGATTCACATCTGTACTGTGCTGTCTGAGATGACCTCTATCAAGAACTTCAACATAGTAAGATCCAGTTGTACCAGTCGACTTTTTGCCTGACTAATGGAATGTTGCAAATGTATTGCTAGCAGGACAAAAGCTATGTGGCCACCTACAGCTTTCTGTCAAGACTTTAAAAAGAAATACCAACTGTGCGATAATAAGAAATCAGCTTGCCAAAACATTACAAAAAGCAAGAGCTTCCAACTCACTGAAACTCTACTTCAGTTATTATATGCTTGAATGACCCCTGGAACAACAGATAGCTGTGCAATTAATGCAAACCTTGTCATCCTTCTCCACCTCCCTTGTCTCTGCACAGGCCAGTAATGAGGCTTTTTTAGACAAAGAATGTGTGCAAAGCCATGACAAACCACCTCACTATGCAAAAAAAGCTGAGGGGAACTGTAGGAAACATGACCGCAGTTACAAATAATGTCAGCCCTTTCTACAGTCACAGCTTTGGCTTTTGGCGTCAGTTTGCACTGAGGTGGAAGGATGTACGCTTGACTGTTGTTAAGCATCTATCTCCAAGGGAAATATTTTCACTTTTGAGGAACAAAGCAACAAAGTCACAAGGGGAAAGCTTGCTCTTTTTCATGGACTAGCCATTTCCTTGGTAGGATATATTGTATGTCAGGTGGAATAATTACTGTCTGAAGTTTCCTGTTCAAATGAGAAAGCATTGGCTGGTAAACCATTTTCGAATACATTCTAAAATAATTTAAAAAGAAAGCACAGCTTTGTTTTGTAAAATCAGCAAATAAAACACAGTGCTGGACTTTCTGAACAACTTAGTTTTGAATTAYCCAGCTTTAGAAAATACTTATTTCATAGACTAATCACATGCTTTATTCACTCTCTTCTTGCACAGCTCTTTTTATAGAGCTCAATTTTGCAAATTACTCCAGTATGCAATTGACCTCACTTCTAGAAAATACTGTCTTTCTTAAATATTCTACCTTGGTCTTTTCAGTTTGAGGACATTATTCCCTATAATACCATCATTAACCACCTTAAATAGTTCCTCCAGCAATTTCATGTTATCAAGTATTTATAGACAGTTACCATCATCTTTATTTCTTGAAAGAGGTTGATATAGCTTCATAGCTTCATAGATTATGAAGCCAGAAGGGACCATTGTGAACATCTCACCTGACCTCCCTCCCAACAGAAGTCATAGGGCTTCCCTGAATTAATTCTGTTTGAACTAGAACATATCTCTTAGAATACTTTGACTTAAACATTTCTAGTGTTAGTGAGTCTACCAAAACCCTAAGTAAGTTGCTTCATTGGTTAATTACTCTTCCTGTTAAAAGAAAAGTATGGCTTCTTTCTGGTCTTAATTTCTGCAGCACTGAAACTAGGTAAGCACAGTACGTTTCCGTTACACAGCTAAGCAACCAAATGATAAGACAAGAGGTGAGAGAGGAAGGTCTCCCAGTTTTGATTTGTGGATGCTTTTCCAATCCAGCTTGGCAAGACAGTCTTATAGATATTGAAGGGGAAAAGGGTATTCAGAAGGGCTAGGTCCATTCTAAATATCTGTGTGTTCCTGATTCTGTGGCCTAATTCACCTCATTAGTGTTGCTATGCTAAAAATATACCTTACTAATTTGGGGGTTCTTGACTCTCACTGCAAAAAGACAGAAGCATACATGAATATTTAATGCAAAGCAGTACACTTTAGGATTCTGATTAGGGCACTCAGAGATTTCCATTTTGGMCTTCTCCGCACTCCCAAACACACCCTTTCAGCAAGTCACCCAACCTCCTGTGCATCAACTCACTTGCCTCCAGTCAGATTCACTAACCAGACAGATGTGTCTYAAAGACAGAGTAATTCATATCTATGAAGTACTTAGAGAACTTTTAGTGAAAGTTGTAATGCATTATTATCATTGCAGATGGTGAGTTTTCCTCTCCCGTCTCTCATGCTTGTTGAGCTATTTTTCAATTGGTGTTTCTTGATTTCCTGTGTGTGAAAAGATCACAAAGCATCAAGAGTAATTTCTTTTTCTGTTCTTATTTGCAGCCCTTATCACTGCCCCTAGAATTACAGTACCTGCTTGCAATCATGTAGCATTACCTATTGAGAAGCATCTGACTGCTGTAAGAATGGACTAAAAATAAAAATGCTACTGCAGCTGTAACACAGAATGGCACATTTTGAAGCTGTTTACACTTGTTTTCTGCAACCCAAGATCAGGAATTTAATCCGTTACAGAACATCAACTTGCTAAGCACAAATCTTTCCTAGCCAAAAAAGTTACTATGTGAAGCTGTAATCTTGAACAAGCTGATATAAATAGAATGGAAGTGAGCCTAATGAAGATACGGGATCTCATAGAGATGTAGCTGTATTAGAAATGAGGGATGTTAGGAAAGGCATGCTCAACAGTGGAGCCAAATTCAACATTTAACTCTGTGCATGACTATGAGATAAGGAAGAACTTGGGGTGCTACAAGGAATACTTTGGAATGAAACAATCKCTTATTTCTCCCATTGGACCACTGTAGACCCAATGCCTAAGAGAGCTTCATGCTGGGGGGGGGGAAGCTCCTAAATGAATGCAGATTAAAATCACCTTGTTGAATATTTTCACAAAAACTGCATTTGCAAATAAAAGCTCTCAGCCTCCTTTCAGGGAGTAATTAAGGRTGTGATTCATCTGTCTCAACCTAATCTTCTGAGTCTGGATCTGAGATGCTTATCATCAGTTTCTTGATATTGATATAAGGAAATGGGCAACACCTGGATATCATTCATCCCATCCTAAGATAGGGGCCTAGGATAGGTGTATTAATTCTGGTCATGCCTTTCTCTTGACTGATTATGGACATTTCAAACAACYGGCTCAGACTTAGACATCAAATTTTTATATATCTAGGGTTAGATTASATGAATGCCAACACTAAACCCCTCCAAATAATCTTTGTGTAGGAATAGAGTAAGAGTTCCCCCAAATTAAAAGAAATTAAAGGCAAATTCTGATCTGTTGCATTTAGTCTCCTAGTTTCATACCACAGATTTGACCTGGGGGAAAAAAAACCAAAACCAAAACCAAAACCAAACATCCACTCTCCACTTTCAGTGTTAAGCACTGGTGTGGTTTGTGCACATTAAACATTTACTCCTTTTGCTCTAATAAATTACAGTGTGTAAAATCACCCCCATCTTCACTTGATTCATACACATGTTGAAACAAACTAACACTCTGTATAAAAAGGACTTTGTGATTTCTCAGTTATATTGATGGGATTACATATAAAAAAATGTGCAATAGACTCAGTGTAAGGCAGGGCATACTCATTTCTAAACTTCATCATATACATTAGAAACCTTAATTTTTTTGTTGTTCTCGTTGTTATGAATCAGTATGCATCACTATTATCTACTTTGAAAATCCAAATATGATGCTATTAAGCAAAGTTAACTACTCATAGTTATTAACCTCATTCACAAAAATTTCATTCTTTTCCCTTTTCATTCACAAATATTTTGTGATTAGCTCTAATTTACATGATTCTCCAAGAATATGCCACAAATGTTTCTCTTGAATACCTCCATACATTCAAAATACTTACTAAATGAGTTTGTTAAATGGGTGTATATTGTGTGACTGGCCATTTTAATCTCCTTATAATTAGCATTCATCAACTGGGCCAAGACAATTGCAATAAAAAAGAAGAAACATATCATCAAACCATCCAACTATCAGTTCTTAGCTAGATATTGACAATTAAAAAATAAGGTCATCAGCTTTGGGAGAAAAGCAGGGCATCTTCCTTATAACTTCAGCATCRTCTGGGACATCGCTAACACAAAAAGTGATGATTTGTAATATTGTTTCAGACTACATTTCAACATCTTCCAAGAGATTCAGATTACAACTTCATCATATTTAGTATCTGGAAATGATACACCATAGCCACACAGAATTACTTTGGATTCCATAAACCTGCTGAACCCTAGCTGCAAATGGTAAACCCAGGACTTTTGTGAAGCATCCCTGGGTTTCAAAAATTGTTCAGTCATTTTTGGATATGAAGGAGTAAAAGATTAACTCTGCTCAGATTCTGAAATGTCACCTTTAAACAGAAGTTACTGGTTTTACAGAGGCAACACTGAGAAGTCCATGCTTCTGTCTGGGAAAAAAAAAGAGTTTAAAAATGACATTTCTCCTTTGGCACGAACTGGGCTTCTTGGGCGCTATGAATACCAATCTAGCTGTAGGAAAGTTTTCAGTTCCCTCTCAAAATCAGCAAAATTAAGCTCAGCACTATAAATTACATTCTTGGTGATGGGCAAACTTAGTAATTGCCATGCTGACCATTACCAAACCCCTTTGCAGGATGTGCCCTTACTTTTTCTAAGTCTCTTTTTTTTTCAGATGTGAAATAGAAATAATCAAAGGTAACTGCCTCATGCTATGTTGTTAGGTGCTGAGATAAATAGATCATAGAATCATAGAATCATAGAATCATTAAGGTTGGAAAAGACCTCTAAGATCATCGAGTCCAACCATCAACCCAGCACCCCTGCCCACTAAACCATGTCCTGAAGTACCACATCCACATGTTTTTTGAATGTCTCCATTGATGGTGACTCCACCACTTCCTTGGGAAGCATGTTCCAATGCTTGACAACCCTTTCGGTGAAGAAATTTTTCCTAATATCCAATCTAAACCTCCCCTGGCACAACTTGAGGCCATTTCCTCTCGTCCTATCACTTGTTACTTGGGAGAAGAGACCAACACCCGCCTCTCTACAGCCTCCTTTCAGGTAGTTGTAGAGAGCGATAAGGTCTCCCCTCAGCCTCCTCTTCTCCAGGCTAAACTACTCCAGCTCGCTCAGGCACTCCTCATAAGACCTGTTCTCCAGACCCTTCACCAGCCTCATTGCCCTTCTCTGGGCACTCTCCAGCACCTCAATGTCCTTCTTGTAGTGAGGGGCCCAAAACTGAACACAGGATTCGAGGTGCGGCCTCACCAGTGCCGAGTACAGGGGCACCATCACCTCCCTACTCCTGCTGGCCACACTATTCCTGACACAGGCCAGGATGCCGTTGGCCTTCTTGGCCACCTGGGCACACTGCCGGCTCATGTTCAGCCGGCTGTCAACCAGCACCCCCAGGGCCTTTTCCGCCAGGCAGCTTTCCAGCCACTCTTCCCCAGGCCTGTAGCGTTGCCTGGGGTTGTTGTGACCCAAGTGCAGGGCCCRGCACTTGGCCTTGTTGAACCTCATGCAATTGGCCTCGGCCCATCGATCCAGGCTGTCCAGATCCCTCTGCAGAGCCTTCCTACCCTCAGGCAGATCAACACTCCCACCCAACTTGGTGTCATCTGCAAACTTACTGAGGGTGCACTCGATCCCCTCATCCAGATCATTGATAAAGATGTTAAACAAGACCGGCCCCAAAACTGAGCCCTGGGGAACACCGTTTGTGACCGGCCGCCAACTGGATTTGACTCCATTCACCACAACTCTCTGGGCTCRGCCGTCCAGCCAGTTTTTTACCCAGCAAAGAGTACACCCATCCAAGCCATAAGCCGCCAGCTTCTCTAGGAGAATGTGGTGGGAGACAGTGTCAAAGGCTTTACTAAAGTCCAGGTAGACCACATCCACAGCCTTCTCCTCATCCACTAGGCAGGTCACCCAGTCATAGAAGGAGATCAGGTTGGTCAAGCAGGACCTGCCCTTCATGAACCCGTGCTGGCTGGGCCCGATCACCTCGCTGTCCTGCACCTGCCTCRTGAGCGCCCTCAAGATGAACCGCTCCATGATTTTCCCTGGTACCGAGGTCAGGCTGACAGGCCTGTAGTTCCCTGAATCCTCCTTCCAGCCCTTCTTGTAGATGGGCGTCACGTTGGCAAGCCTCCAGTCGYMCGGGACCTCCCCTGTTAACCAGGACAGCTGATAAATGATGGAGAGTGGCTTGGCAAGCTCCTCCACCAGCTCCCTCAGTACTCCCAGGTGGATCCCATCCAGCCCAATAGACTTGTGTATGTCCAGCTGGTATAGCAGGTCGTTAAACTCTTTCTGTTGGATTATGGGGGGTTTATTCTGCTCTCTGTCCCTGTCTTCCAGCTCAGGGGGCTGAATACCCTGAGGATAACCATTCTGACTATTAAAGACTGAGGCAAAGAAGGCATTAAGTACCTCAGCCTTCTCCTCATCCTCATTGGCAATGTTTCTCCCTGCGTCCAATAAGGGAGGGAGATTCTCCTTTGCCCTCTTTTTGTTGTTAACATATTTGTAAAAAAATTTTTTGTTGTCCCTGATGACAGTGGCCAGACTGAGTTCCAGCTGGGCTTTTGCCTTTCTAATTTTCTCTCTGCATGACCTAACGACACCCCKGTACTCTTCTTGAGTTGCTCGCCCCTTCTTCCAACAGTGGTAGACTCTCCTTCTTTCCCTGAGTCCCAGCAAAATCTYCCTGTTCAGCCAGGACGGTCGTCTTCCCTGCCAGCTCCTCTTACAGCACATGGGGACAGCCTGCTCCTGCGCCTTTAAGACTTCCTCCTTGAAGAACGTCCAGCCTTCCAGGACCCCTCTGCCCTTCAGGACTGCCTCCCAAGGGGCTCTCTCAACCAGCATCCTGAACAGGGCAAAGTCTGCCCTCTGGAAGTCCATGGTAGTGGTTTTGCTGACCCCCCTCCTTACTTCACCAAGAATCGAGAATTCTATCATTTCATGGTCGCTGAGCCCCAGACGGCCTCCGACCACCACATCTCCCACCAGTTCTTCTCTGTTGGTAAACAGCAGGTCAAGSGAGGCACCTCCCCTGGTAGGCTCACTCACCAGCTGCGTCAGGAAGTTATCATCTTCCACACACTCCAGGAACCTCCTCCACCATTTCCTGTCTGCTGTGTTGTATTTCCAGCAGATGTTGGATAAGTTGAAGTCCCCCACAAGGACAAGGGCTAGYGATCGTGAGACTTCTGCCAGCCGCTTGTAGAATGCTTCGTCTGCCTCTTCATCCTGGTTGGGTGGTCTATAACAGACTCCCAGCAGGATATTCGCCTTGTTGGCCTTCCCCCTCATGCTAATCCATAAGCACTCAACCCGATCATCACAGTCGTTGAGCTCCRTGCAGTTGAAACACTCCCTGACATACAGAGCCACCCCACCGCCTCTCCTTCCTCGCCTGTCCCTTCTGAAGAGCTTGTAGCCATCCATCGCAGCACTTCAGTCATGAGTTTCCGTGATGGCGACCAAGTCATAGCTGTCCTGCTGCACAATGGCTTCCAGCTCCTCCTGTTTGCTGCCCATGCTGCGTGCATTGGTGTAGATGCACTTGAGCTGGGCTATCGATCTCACCCCCGACATTGGCATGCCACCCGTAGGCTCATCTCTAGCAAGCGTGCCTTTATCCCCTCCCCCTTTGTACCTAGTTTAAAGATATTTCACCCTCTCACAATTCCAAAAATAATTTATTTTATTTTTTTGATTTTACACAGAGATTTCCTTCTTGTTTGGCTCTTGATCTGTTGAGAACATAGCAATTAATCTTGTATCCCAGAGAAATAAGGAGAGAGAGAGATTCAAAACTCTCAGTCCCCAAATCTCCCGACATCCCTGTTAGTGCCCCATGTCCAAACAATATTTGATACGTTCTTCCATCCCAGCCAAGTGGATTTTGCCAGGACCTCAAGGGCAGAAAATTCCAGATAATGTTTACTGTGAAGAGTATGTGTAAGAGGGAAGGAATGGTGAGGGATAGAGTATAGTTATTTAAGCTCTAGCCCATTTTCATTTCCAGGATTTTGTCTACCTGCTTTACTGAGCCTCTGCTCAGAAATTAGATTGCTCTCTTTAAATCTTATGCCCTGCTTTTGCTTTGAAGCTGTTTCAAAAGCTGGCAGCTTGGATGTGGCACAGCCATGCGGGCATATTTTAGTGTCAGATCTAATACTAAGATTTTCAGTGTTGGAAAAGAAATGTAATTTGCTTTGAGGGCTGGACTTATTATTGAGAAAAATTGTTGTAATCCAAATTTTTCATTAAATCTCTCTCTCTCCCTCTTTCCTTTTATTGCTCCCTCTCTTTCCCTCTCTTTCCCACACACATGAACTTATACTCACAGGCATGCTTGTACCTCTTCTTTTTCTTTCCCAATCCCTTTTATACCAGAAAAAATATTGAGCCTTGTGATTTCAGAGGGAAGTGGCAGCTTGGTTTAAATACATCATTAAAAAGAAGATAACAATTCTGAAATCTTAGAGATATTATGTCATTATTTGCTAGTTTTCCAAAAGAAAACATCCCATTTTACTGCTTGAGCGTAAGCCAGGTTGTGTTAAAATACTGATCTGATAATCCAAATGCATGAAACTTTGCCTTTTGCACAAAACAAAATATTAGTTATGCATACTGTGCCACACCTTTGTGCTGTCAGAAAATGAGATGAAATATCATTAGTTTACAATGTTTATTGAAGACGAAGGAAGGGATAAAAAGATAAAGGAAAATTTCCCTGTAGTCAAAATAATCTGTTTTTCAGAACTCTGGTTCTCTGATTTGTCCTTTCGCTTTAGCATTTTAGGACCCTTAGCAGAAAGGATAGAGTTAAAAGAGACGTGGCAAATTTCCACCAGTAACATTACAAAACGCCCAGCTAAACACTTCCCCAAAGTAGTTACTCCAGCCACTGGCATGACATTCATTCAGCTCTCTTGTAATCACGTACTGTGTCAATGTTAAAGCAATAAGATCTTTAACGCATCTGTCTGCTTAGCTCCAGSACCTCGTATTAGGGACCTCCAATGCAATGCTATTGATGAACAGCTGGTGGCAGGAGGATCGTGCTTTTCAAATCAGCCTCTAAAGATCTGCATTTCAGATGAGTTTGGATGTCCTGTCAACGGCTCTAGAGYGGACCATACCTGCCAGGCAAAGATCACTAACCACATAGTTCCTTGTCCAACTCTGTGGTATAGGAATAGGTGTATACATATATTTCTGTTATCGCTTGGTTTGCTAATACCAAGGTAACGCACTCTTAGTATGTCGTTTGGCACAAAGCTGGCACCTTTTGCCTATTATCATGGAGAAAAACCACACAAGTAGAAATGTCATTCTCTTAGGTATGATATCTTTTTTGAATGACAAGATAAAAAGTACTCCCTTTCACTAATTTGTGAAGGAACTCGGTGACTACCGAATCGCTAAGAAAGCAAAGAAAAACACCAGCCCTGAGAACATGACTATTTCRCCAGTGTTGTTTACGCTTTACTTTCAACAAATGACTATAAGTGCAGTTGTAAGAGTAAGGCTGGACATCATAATTGTTTGAGGCAATCACTCATATAAATAAATACGTAAGCAACTTTCCAAAGTGGGGGAGGAGGCTAAATGTCTTGAAGTTGTCTTTTCTCTAAAAGTTAAATTAATTCTACGTAGTATGATTATAATGTTTTAACCAGACTGAGTTCTTGTTCCTTTGTTTTATTGTCTTGCTTTTCTTATAACTAAAAAAAAAAATGAACTAGGTGATTTAATTCTGTCTTAAGACTTCAAAATTATGAGTACAAATTTTATTAATTACTGTTTTTTATTAATCATACAATTAACATTCATTAATCAATGCATATTTTAAAGCTATGGGAATAGGGTTTTTTCCAAGTGTAAATTTAATTCTTAGAGAAAAGGAGAAGCACTGAAAAGAAAACCCTAAATCAGTTTGTCTGCAGATAATAGTAGTAAGAAAAACATCTTCTTGCTAGTAGCATCTGTCTTGGCAAAGTTTAATAACAAATTCAGTATCCACGGATGCTGACACTTTATAGTTTGTTAATGAGAGAAGAAATTATAATTTGTCTGTATTTCRAATTGTCATCAGGTATCTTCCTGAACGATCAATGCATTTTAATTCTTGTTCCCAGGGAGAAATACATTTATCTTCCAAGGATATTAAAATTAGCTAAGAAATCTATGAGATAAAGTCATATTGTGATTTTGATATCTTTTGTTTATTCCTTCTCTGTTTCTCCCCTTATGTACATATGTGTTTATACATACATAGACACAGATTCATTCTATTTATATATGCATATGTGTATATGCATGCATATTTTTTATATATATGTATTTGGATACACACACGGACAGAGCAAATTTGGGTCAGCAATAACTATTATAGTCTGAGTAGTGTTCAGAATGAAGTTACCACGCAATTTCATCTCTTGTTTCTATCTCTGTGTGCATATTTGTGTGCACATTTGCATGTGTACACGCGTGTATAAACAAGAATCTGGTTAGGGCTGTCTTTGTTCACTCTTGCTTATGGCAGAATCGGATGGGTCCCAGAGTGAAAAGAGCAGTGACTAATCCAGGGGCCACCCACGGCCTTTGAGGTTGTTGAACATTAACAGGATTATCTTGAAAAGCATAAAGAAGAGAAAAAAATATCCATTGGTTTCTATGCAGACAAGGGTTTGCTCTTTGTTTTTAAATAAATACTCTGTTTTGCATTGGTTTTCACCTTGCCCTTCCTATTCTGTCTACATTGTCTGCACCCTACTTACACCATCATGTGCAAATTTTAGCCAATGTTGTGACTAAATGTGCCACATAAATCRTGCTCCTGTTTAACTGAAGGCATCGCTTGATCTTTGGACCAAATTCCTCATCAGATACAAATCAGAATAGTTTCCCATTTTAGCTATACCTGTGCACACTAGTCATATGCCTGTTTCTTGTATTGATATTACAATATTATTACGATATTAATGTGTATGCAACATTGTATATAAGTAGTTTTCAAAAAATAGAGAAACTGAGTTGAACCCAAATTTCCAAACTCAGTTGTAGATTTGTGTCTGAAAGCCATGTGTAAGAGTTAAATAATGCAGCAACAGTCATAATTATTATTCTAAATTGTACCATTTTGCTGAATAAGATTTTGGTTTGCCATTCAGTCTTTTTACCAAAGCAACTGCATTCTCGCCTTGACWTTAAAATTACCATTAAGTGATTATTCTTAAGCTTTTGTAAAGATGTCCCTTTTAGAAGGACTAACAMAAATATTTAGGTTTTTTGAGGGCTGCAAATATAAACATGGTAATTTTCACATTTTAACAGATAGACTTGAGATAAGAAAGGCTTGGAAATGGCTTCTGCACAAATATAAGCATTTCCTCTCTTCCCATCTCTGTCCCATTTGAGAATAAGTAACAACAAAAAATGTTTTTTAACACCCAATGGTGTACTTAATGCTGGCAGAAGTATGTGTCTCCTATGGATTTATGGTGAGAAATGTCAATATTAAAGTGTTTATGACAGGTCTTATCTCTGCTCTGTTGGGCTGCACGTGTATTAAAAGCTGAAAGCTGACTTGCTTTTTCTTATTTTATGTCTGTTTTTGCGTCTCAGACCATTCAAACATCACAACAAGGTCACATGGAGACATGGTGGATGTTATAAGTGGAATCATAAAAGTTTGGCCACTTACCTGAAATGAACCAACACATTAGCATTGACTATTTAAAAAACTCATAACAAAAATAAAAGGCATAAGAATAACAATACTGGTTCAGATCAAGGATTGTTCTTGCCTATATTGCTTTTCTAATGGTGACTGTGAGAGATGCCTAAGGAAGAGCAAAAGGAGGGCAAGATAGCAATAATATATTGTATAATTAAACTGCATGGAAGGTGCCACTACCCTGAGAAATATCTGTGAATGTGGGTGTATACCCTGTATACAGGTAAAACTGAGCCTGCAAGTTAGACTGTCATTCACTGCCTTAGCAATGACTGCTTCAGAGGTAACAAATTCTCCAAAATAAAGTCAATTAATCAAAATAAACATGCCTTTAAAAACATCTCTGACCAGCTCCACCAACGAACAAGATCTTCTGCACACCTAARAGCATTATAAACAAGATTCTTATCATGTGACTTCAGAGGTGCTAAGTCAAAATCTGCCATCCAAAAACAGAGCTGTGGTAATAATTCAGGAATCCAAACCCGTGTTTGCCAGTATGGATGTGTGACTGCTCCTCTATACATTCATAGATGTCCATTAAGTATGAGAAGCAACAGCTTCTGGTGAATGTGAACTGGGAAGGGACGACATCCATGCAGTCCTCTGTTGTCACTATGGACTGATTATAACAGTAACAATCATCTCCATTTCTACAGCCTTTTCATCCAAGGACTTTTGCAAGCTTAATTCGTTAACCTGTACAACAGCTCCRTGAGTGTGCCTATGTAATAACAAGTCTGGATCAAGCTCTGTCACCGTTGTCGTTCTCACTCTTCCTCTGTCTCTGTCCCTTGCTGTTGATGCCTAATTTGAAGTGTAGTTCTGCAGCACTTACCCTGACTAAGCAATATTTAGTCATACAGRTATTAATCTTTGGGTAACATCAAGGATATCTGTGTCCGGCAGGCACTGAGCTTCTRTTCTGAAGGGCTAAATTGGCTTCCCTGGGGCAGAAACCTCATCTAGGTCCTCTGCTCCCCTAAACCCCACCAGTCAAGCACAGATAAAACAGCTCCCTTCTGCTTTCATTGTGAGTACTTATGTTAAGAACTTGTTTATTTTATACTGTTTCTACATCTGCCTGGGAACACTATGTGATACTACAATACAGAAAATAAAAATAATGCTACAGAATTAATATCACTGTCATTTCTTCAAGAGACTTTTCAATGCAATTCATGGCAAACTATTATGCAAAACAATGCAACCATATCTATAACATTAAAATAAGAGTSGTGTTTTCAACACTGCTCTGTTGTTATACAACAAATAAAATAGGAGTCTGATTTATTACAGTGCACTGCGTGGGGCTTGTACCCCACTCATTAGTCCCACTTYGTCCCTTGCGGCACATTACATGCATTGACTTCCTAGCTCCCTCCTCCCCATCTTCCCTAGTTCAGGATAAGGATGTGCTCATCCCTGACAGCAGCGCAGTTTTATAGATTTTTTTGAGGCTGAAAAGGATCATTCTACTATTTAATATCAGGCAGCTAGGATTTCATTTAGGCTAGTGCTTGCTAAACTAGTACTTGCTAGAGGTCCTTACCCTCAGAAAACATGTAAACACAGATGAAAAAACAAAGGAAGTTTCTGGAAAGAGCCATTTGTAATCTGTACTGTGCTGAAATAAATACTCTATTCTGTTATTTAAAYAGATCTACAGTCATTCCCACTATCTAAACAACTTCCAAGTTTTATCCCAAGAACAGAAGGAATGCAATCAGAAAACCACTATTATTATTAGAGGTTGTGTACATTTGAAGTCCTCTGCTCGGTAAGGACGTACTCTCTTTATTGAACAGATTAAGATGGTTTGGGGCAGAAACTGCAGTCCTTCAGTTCCGACAACTCAGAAGATTTAGTTAAAAAAAAAAAAATAAAATTACTCCTTTGCATTAGTTGTCTGTGAACTCCTCCCCAGCTGCTTTTGAGTGGGATTTCCACAAGTAAATTAGCATGCCTGGGTGTTTGTGTGTATGAGGGAGAGAACCACTGAACCAGTGTATCACTTGCAACTTCTGCTCAAACAAGGCTTGTGTCTAGCACAAKTAGATCAGCCTTTATATACATTCTGTAAGTGAAGATATGGGATGGCATCTACCTGTGCAAATCCTCACTGGCACATTAGGCTGTGATGTTCACATAAGGTTGGTGCATGAGAATGAAGGGTCTTCTGATTGCTCGTGGCCACCAAGATGGACTTCATGTTTGTTAAATGACTGAATGTCTAACTCTTCTTTCGGTGGTCCCTTTTTTGTGGACGTCAGTACCATAGCAAGGAATGACAATTTCTAAGGACCTTGTGCTGTAGTGTCTGAGCAAGTCATTTATATTGTACATAATTTGAGTGATTCTGGCCATCAGGCAGGTAAAGCTGTGTCCTGCTTATGTTCAACTAAGGTAGCTCTCTGTCAATGACCTACATTAAGTTAAATTCTGCAATGCCAGAAAAAAAAAAAAAAATCAGTTTCCCACAAAACACTTTCCCTCAAGATACTTGTTTCCTTTTTTAAGAATAAGGGGAATTGTGGTAGCTCAGATCCACCTACGTAGTTATTTGTGACAAGTGTTGGTTTCTGCTGAGTGACTATTCTATGGGTATGTATAAATACATTTATCCCCTGAGCACTGATGGTGTTAGCGCACCTACGTAAGGAAATTTAAAGGATGTATTAGCATTTACAAGGTATTATGAGATGAAGATCACAAGATAAGTGTTAAATATCATACTATTACAATGAGTCATGGCATTGCTTACATCACTAAGTCATACTGCATTTGTGATAGAATTAAATGACACATCAGATATAGATGGTGAAGTACTGTAAAAAAAAAAAAAAAAAAAGCCATAACACCATAATCACAGACCTTACAGTAGTTTCTGTATTTGTGGAGAATCACAAAATAACAGCAACTGGAAAAAAATTTAGAGAGATTCGCACATCTATATACCTACAGAATGTGGTTCCTTTTTCCTTTCCTTTCCTTTCCTTTCCTTTCCTTTCCTTTCCTTTCCTTTCCTTTCCTTTCCTTTCCTTTCCTTTCCTTTCCTTTCCTTTCCTTTCC
>JASVER010000035.1:2363243-2375009 GCA_030449065.1 Oceanodroma leucorhoa
TTCCTTTCCTTTCCTTTCCTTTCCTTTCCTTTCCTTTCCTTTCCTTTCCTTTCCTTTCCTTTCCTTTCCTTTCCTTTCCTCTTTCCTTTCCTCTTTCCTTTCCTCTCCTCTCCTCTCCTCTCCTCTCCTCTCTTACTTGTCCTTGTCCTTGTCCTTGTCCTTGTCCTTTTGTCCTTTTGTCCTTTTGTCCTTTTCCTTTTTCCTTTTCCTTTTTTCCTTTTCCTTTTCCTTTYCTTTTGCACTATGTGTATCAAAGACAGTGTATCTCACATTTGTCACCCCTTCCATGCTCACACACACAGAGAACTCCCGCGCACGCACAAATAAATAGACTTGCTTATAAAAGAGTGTTCAAGGAAAAGGCTGTGCTTGCCTGAAGCAGAGGCCAGATGCTTTGACTTCCAGCTTTCTTCCATCAAAGCTGTGCAGTTTCAAAATTAAAATCTACAGCAATAATGAAACATATTAAAATGCATGCAAAGTCTTGAGGGCTTATAATATGCTAAAAACTGGCAATGCATGTTTACATCCATATATCAACTTGGATGTGCTGAAAAGATTTAAAGTGTAAAATATGCAAATATGTGTCATATTGTCACACTTGGTCTCCCTAATGGAACTCCCTTTCATCTCAACTCTCCTTAATTTCATGAATATTGCATGCCCCTCACACCTTTTACTCCTGCTGTTGCTAGGCTGAGAAGATTATGAAAATATGTTAATAGTAACTTTCATCAAATAAAAGTTGCAATATTCTAAATAATAAAAAAAAGGTCCCTTAAAATACAAGTGGTCGAGTTCTTTTAAGCTATTTTATTTTTCACTGGAATCTCAGACAACTACTGGCCAATTAAATTAWTAAGAAAATAGTGGGGAAATGATAAAAACTTTTGCATGTAGATTGGTGAATTCAGCAAATATTTGTGTGCATGTGTGCATGCGGGTGTGTGTATGTGCACATAAACATGGTAAACATCCAGACAAAGAACCTGGAGAGGATTTCAGTTTTACCATACTTTCATTCATGTACCAGACTCTTTCCTTGTTTTTTTTTTTGATTTACAAGGCCTGCTAAGCAAGTAAAAGTAATGTAAAAAAGTTTCTAACTTTCACTATACAGCCTAATTCTTCTAAAGTTTTCAGAAACCAGCAMTTCTTTGATGAACAGAGCTCTTTGGACATTTGGGGCCAAAAAATTGGGGCTAAATTTAGAAAAGGAATTTAAAAATAAATGTATATATTTTTAAATTGTATGCATTATTTCTAGTGGATTGTCAGTTCGTTCTTGGCATTTGAGTTAACTTCTTCAGCTTAATTCAAAATCTTTCCTGTGYATTACACTTTTGTTGTTAGAAGTATTCATCAAATAAAACACTTTTTTTTCTATTTTCAAGTTTTAAAGGGAAAGGCTTAAAGAGAGMGAGAAGAGAAAAGAGGAGGGCAGGGCAGGGCAGAGCAGGGCAGAGAAGGGAAGAGAAGTCACAAGAAAACAGGTGACGTAGGCATCATACAGGCAATGGCTTAGTACCATTTTAACAAAGTCACTGTATGGCTTGAACGACTGTGCACTGTCTGTGGTTATAGTGTGGCCTTAAAGATACGTGGGGAGTCATATCTGTGTTGGAGAAATCACTGTGGGTGGGAAGAGACGACTACAGCTGGCTGCAGAGAGAAACATGTGGCCACTGCTGGGGGGAAGAGGGAAGGAGGGATGCAGAGGCGGATGCCGACACGGGTTGCTGGTGCGACATTTATTGGGCTGTCAGGGGTACGCCTCTGCAGGGTGCCCGCTGCAGGGGAAGGGCAGAGGAAAAATCACGGATCCCAGCTGGTTTTGGTGGTGGTGTATGTCCACCCCCATGGAAGAAGAAGAGCTCATAAGAACATCTCTCCCTGTAAAACCAAAGCAACACACCAGACATCTTCCCTTTTGTAGCATTCATCCGGATATGCTTCTGAAATCCAACAATTCATTACAGCGTCAGCTGCAATGGGCTAACATTGGAAAGAGTAAAAGGTCTGTCTGATTACCGTTTCTTTTATTTAAAATCAAGGAAAAAAAAGCAAGCAAAGTTTTCTAAGCGTGTCTGCTGCAGCCTTCCTACAGAGGCAGAGCTCTCACATGAAATGGGCCTTTTTTCAAAGAAGAAATTGCAGCTCCGCCTCAGTTCATGTAGTCTAGACGTTAGGCTGGGGCAAACTGACAGAAAAACAGGTAGAGGTTTAATTGTATCAAACACCTTTCGGAAACATCTCCCTACTTCATCACAGCATTACCATGGTTGCTGTCGACAGATGGCATGGTGAAACCTCTCTGTAATAATCATGTAACTTTCTAAAACTGTTCCTTTTATTATCTGTCCTAAGCTCATCTATTTTTAACTGCTGAGATTTATTATAAATGGAATAGCACAGCTTATAAGGTCGGGTAACCCTTGATTACAGCTACTGTAAATCAACCTAGATTCATTTTAATGAGACACATCATTNNTTTTCATTTTAAAGAGTTTCTCAAAGAACAAACTTTTTCATTGATTGGTGTATGATCACTTTTCGGTTTCTTTTTCCCACAGATTTCAATCAACGAATTTTATTTCTTATTTCCAGAAACTCTGAGAGTTTTAGGTTTGCTCTTTTTTTAATGGAACCACTGGAAATTCAAATAGAGCTGTGGCTATTGAAAATGAAACTTTACATGAAACAACAGAATACATCCTTCTGATAGCTCTGTAATTCTCCTACAGGTTTGGGATACACAGGTTAGCTTACATAAATAAAGCCATATGGATCAGAAGCTGAAAGCATTTTAAGTGCTTCTGTTGCACTTTAAATGGTATTTATTCTGCATCAATTCACAAAAATCCCACCTAGCAACAGGTTAGGTACCTCAAACTGCAGTTGTTAGTTGAACTAAAGGTCTTCAAAATGCATGTGCCCAGAGATAGTATTGCCCAAGCACTGTGCATACAACTCACTGCTGGGCTCCGACAAAAGACCAGAGGTTCAGCCAGTCACTATGTCTGCTTTTAAGTTCCCTGGAAAAGATCCCTCACTCACTTTCCAGCAGGGACCCAGCGGTGACACAGCCTACTGGAATAACACAGCCGGACAAGGACTTAATCTCGGGACCCCTAATTTAAATGGAGTGTTTCTTGCTTTCTTTGTTGCTTTTTTTCCCATGTCTGATTGCTCAAGCTACCTTTCGTCCTATGTATCTTACAATGATGGCTAAAAAGCAAGCCTGTGTCAGCTGAAGGGTCAAAGATTAGCCTGATCTACCATTTCACATCCACCCTTTTGAGGGTCAGCACTGCCGTACTGAATCTCCCTGTGTAGCTGTAAACTGCAGTCAATTTCCGATGTTCTAGTTGAATGCAAACTGCTGACACAGTAAGCAAAAAGTACCTGCCTCTTTCCTCATTAATGCCATCTTCTGTTTATCTGTATGCAGCAAATTCGACATTTGAAAATATGTGTGATTAGATGGCATGTGTATTCCTTTAAGAGACTTTATTTCTTAGCAAGCCTTCTGAAGAGTCTATTTCTTTTAATTTTTCATAAAGTGTAGCTTATGAAAAATTTAAATGAAATCATTTAGTAGTGATTGCTCCATAAACACAACATGAACTCCTCTAAAATTCCAATTATATAGGAGCTCACCTTTTTAAGTGGTTCTGAATGAGAATAGTGAAGTGCAACCACAGGCCTTTCAGATGGATGGGATGCTAAAACCAAGGGCTTGACCATTTTTGGACACTAGAAATCTATGGCTTTTTTTCCCACCCTGCAAGAGCAGGGTGGATAGCCAGATGATCTGGCTAAATTTCAAATGGAATAATTACATTCTAGCTACTTAAAATGCTCCCTTCAGTTTCAGTTGCAGACAACATTCTTCGCTTCCTCCCCTCCGACGACGTGCTTCGCTGCTGCCCACTGTTAAACAGCTGCCACATTCCACCCCCGAGTTAGTGGCATTTTACTGGTTGTTAAAATAATAACAGACTAGCACTTACACACTTAGAGGATAGTATAGGAGAGAATCTGACTACTTTATAGGCTGCTAATTGACAGATATTAAGGTATAGTATCATAATCGCTATGAGGGATATGTACAGAGAAGTGCATTAAGATGGTTCCACCAGAGTCAATAAAGCTGTGCTAATTTACACCCTTTAGAAGACAATACCAAATTAATGAGAAGATTCAGAAATACAGGCCTGATCCTGATCTTTATGAAACATAAATTGGGACCAATTCCATCAAGGTAAACCAGTTTAATAGATGGTAAATATGAYCAAAAGCAGACCTTTTGACTTTACTGCTTTCTGGAAAAGGACTCTCTTACTTAACTTTAGGCATGCACTTAACTTTGTTTTTGTGACAGGAGAAACTTGCTAGAATAGAGAAGCTAATTTCAACTTTTGTGCAAGAGCCAAAGCCATATTAATAGTAYTGAACATCTCAAATAAGAAGTTACGTACTTTTAAACACAAACTTGCGGCAAAGTTTCAACATAAATATTTCTGAATTTGAACACAAATGCATGCTTTCTATCRGTCTGGCAGTGTACTCAGTAGCACATCCTTTATCATGCTTTTTGAGCGCATTCTGTATTCTTGAGAATAATTGCCCTTTTACTAACATGTATATAAAAAGAAAATGCTTGTCAGAATTTTTGTACTAAACCAAAAAAAAAGGAGATAAATAATGCCAGCTCAGATTTAGCAAACATACTTGCAAACACATTTTTCTATTATTCTACAGGCTTGATTTTTAACATATATTTCCTGCTGTAGCATAAGCCTGTTACCTCTTGCTCCTCATTCCAGGAAGAATAATTCATTCYTCCTCCCTTTACAATGTCCCTTTACATATTTGTAGACAGATATTTTATGTCTCCCCTCAATCTCCTTTTTGCCAGAATGAACATGACCAGCTCTGTTAACCTTTCCTCAAACTGCCAGCATTATTTTCCAGTCCTTTTTATGATTCTCTTGCTCTTCTCTGAATCCACTCCAATCAGTCTTTTCTTTTTGAAATATAATGCACAATATTCCAGCATGACATTGGTTTCCTAGAAAATAGAGGGGGAGAAAGAAAGGGACATGTCAACATTTGCAAGTTCAAATGTGAAGTTCATTGCAATTTAACTGCATATGCTCAACGTGTCCGACAAGTTCAGGACTTACTGTTTATGAAAATTGAATAGATGTGATTGAAATCAGCATAGTGGCAAGTGGCAATGATTATCCAAATGGAATCAAAATATGCAGATATATTTTAACTGTGTCACTTTTTTTTCACTACCCAATCTACATAATGCTTCTAATAAGGCATGTGRTGTTTTGATCTTACAAAGCCTTACACACATGATTGAGTAGCCATATTCATCTTCCTGGGACTATTTTCTCCACCACGTGAGAAAGCCTGTGAATGTTCCCAGACCAATATAACACCCGACACAATACTGTAGTGAAAATGTTATTTTCCTTGTATCCTCCTGATGACTTGTTGTACTGCTCCATACACAGTATTCCCTGAACTTGTATTTACATAGTGTAGTTAATGCTTTTACATCTTATTTATCTTAAAAAAAAATCTTTTCATTGATTTCATGCCATTCCTCCACATATCAAGACTGTATTGTATTTTCTTTGCAGCTGAGATCCTTGGAAGGTATTAATTATCTCTAGAGAAAGTTAATGCATTCTGTTTCCCAAGTTGCTAGCTAAAGCACAGGACCTCAGGGAAGTTGCCTGTGAACTTCACACAGTTTGACAGCAAGTGTCAGACACAGTCAAGTTGGGTCCAAAATTCTAGGCACAGATTAGATAATTGTGTGGGCAAATGTCAAACAATAACTGTGTGTGTACATAATTATTCAATCTGCCCATATAACCCTTTTAATGCTTGCAAATTAGGCATGTGTTTTCGCACTCATCTAGCTAAAAAGTCAGGCATCCACTCTAATAATTATACTATTGCTATGATTCTACTCTCGCTTGTAAAAGTCTAGATTGCACATTTTCATTTAAGGACAATTCTTACAAACTGTATAAAAGTCTTTTCCATTTGAGTAGGATCAGGTGCTCTGTCTTTAGTTTCTTTCTCTGCATTTTAGAGGCACTATGAAAACTGCAAGTGGACTCCTGTTTAAGATGTGATTGAAACCATCACCTGTTAAACTATTTGCTTCTTTCTGTATTGTCTGGCCTAAGCCAGAAGAAAATTAAAATATATATTTATGCTATGTGCTGAGCTTTAAGTTATTAAGCCCCCCAAATCAATGTATTCCTACTTTTTTCTTTGCTTTCTGTAATCCTCTCTGCTGGACCTATGAAAATAAACTAGAACATTTCAGCTTCTGTTTACACTCGTAATCCCCTTCTCATTCTCATTCAGAGCACTCATAGACATGCTGATAGAAAGCCCATTGAAGTCCAGAAATATTTCCTTTGACACCAGTGATCACTGGATCAGGACATGAGTTCCCCAAACTGCCACGGATTCATTCTCCTCCTTCTCCTGAAAGATGGAAAAAGAGTTTTGTATTTGCTTTTGGGGCAGACAGGAGGATCCCAATGCATTTGAGGTCTAATGCTAATGAACATAGCACCAAAGAAGACAAAATTGATGACCTGCAGTTTCATTGATATGCTTCCTTCAAATCCCAGAATATAACTGCCCTTTCCAAGTTCGTTTGGCCCTTCTCAATGAGTTCTCAAAAATAGTTGTTAAAGRCTCCCTTACACTTCTGGCAGACACTTTAACAGTGTAGATTAAATTTCATCAGGCCTTGCTGATTTGGCAATGTTCAGGTTATCCCAATACTCTTTGACCTGGGCTATCCTAATTCTGCCTTATGACCTCTTTCTTCCCTTGTTAACTATCACTGCCTTAAGTACCTTGTTACTATCAGCCTTTTCAGTGAAAGCTAAAGCAACACACCCATTAAGCATTTCAGCCTTCTCCTTATCGTCTATTATCTGCTTCTTCCCCCTGCTAAATAGCAGACTTAACATTTTCTTTTATTCACCCTTCATTTCTTAGATGCTTCGAAAACTTTTCCTTGATCCATTTTACATCCTTTGCTAATAGTACCTCATTTTGTGCCTTTGACTTTCTGACTTCTGCTCTTACTTGTCCTTACTTTTCTCCTATAAGGGACCCTGTGTCAGAGACTGTGAACCAATTTCCACTGTGCTGTTTCACATTTGAATGGAATGTTGAATATTTAAACAGCAAAGTTCTTCTTGTGGTTGTTAAATCAGTATTAAGTGACAGCCAGAGTGAGTATTCAGGGAATAGAAGGGTCCTCTGACTTACAGTCTCAGGTAAATTGCATTGGGACCTAAAAGCTTTTCAAAAGGAAGATATTGTACTTAATTGAAGATTTTCTTAGTTTTCTTTTTCTCTTTTCTTTTCTATACAGATTTATTGTCAGCTTTTCTGCTCTTTAATAAACAAAAAAGTCATTTTGGTTTATTTTTCTATTAAAATAATGTGGTTGAAAACAACATACAAATAAATAAATTTCTATTTTTTCATTCTCACCATTTTTAATCAGATTTTTACAGCTTCTGTTGAGATACTGAAAACTTCAAAAATTGATAAGAAATATAATTTGGAGAGGTTTTGGCTGCCAAAAAAAGTTGTGACTTCCACTTCAGGGAGAGAGATAAAATGCTGTGTGCTTTTTTAAGGCTAGACGGTCATATTTAACATCCCAATATTTTTCTGCAGAACATTATTTAAATAAAAAGATAATTTTCTACTTAAAAAAAGAAAACAGAAATCAGTAACAAAGAGTTCGCAGAGTTATACAGGGATATAAATAATTTTCTCTTCAAAGACTTGATTTGCAGGCCTTTGAAAATCAAGAGCGGTGAGTGCCACAACCTTTTCTTTTCACACTACAAGCTATATTACCCTTTGGTTAGTAATAACTTAACCTGAGCCAATGATACCAGATTTTGCTTGCTATATTTCCACACCTCCACAATCAAGCATAGAAGTATAGATGCTTGGTAGTAGGGGATCATTTCCACCTGCTGTAGTAATCAACTTCAACTTATTTGCACCAATCMTTTATGGTCTGATATATCTCTACTAGTAAAAGTCGATTTGTGTTTTCTGATGGTTACTGAGATGGAAGGAGCAAAAGGCACTCATCCATTTAGCAATATACACTGTTGACCGTCACATCTCTCCTCTCAAAACCCTAACTGACAGAGATGGACACAGTAGTGGAAACCTTTGAGTACGAGGCTCTGTGGCTGCACATCCAGGAATGTAAGGTTCTTTTGGGTTGCATGGCTGCTGAGATAACATAAAGCGAATTGTTTCCTTCCATTACTCTAGAGCTAGAAGTTTTTGGAGAAGTTTCTGATGCAAGACCAACAGACTAAGCATGTGGTTGACACTGCCTCGGGTAAGGGGACCATTGTCACATCTGGATTGGTGTGCAGTTTCCACCAGATTTGTAACRATACTTAAATGTCTAAGGCTATAAATAGATGACTAACAATGTGCAAAAGTCTCTGAGCAGGTAAAATATCTAATTTCTCTTAAAATAGGTTCCTTTAAAAATCTTACAAAGTTTCYAAGGGATTTTTTATCAATATGATACCAGTTATGTTTACATTCTCAAACACAGTAAAAGGAGATAATTTACCACTTGGGAAGTCTGATTAAAGAATGTAGCATCCTGAAAGGTCTTTACAAGAGAGTAAAGTGCATAACGGTYTTTATTCACACATTTACAAGTCAGAATTTCACTGCCTTTTCTCAAATAACTTCAAATATTTAACAACTAGCCACACAACTATCTTCAGTATCACATGATCTTTGTTATGTCCATCTCTGGATATAAATCTATCTGTCTTGACTCCATAAGCTAAATTGTTTTTGCTTCAATATTCAGAGCAGGGCCAAGTTTCAGGTTGAAGGGAAGAAGAAAACATCTTTCAAGGAAAGAGTTATAATATTCCAAGTGCCTGTTTTTACACTGTGTTCTCTTTTTTTTGCCCTCAGTTTTCGTCCTCTAGATCTACTTATATTCTGTTTTTCTTTATCTCCCAGCCAGTAAAAGAATTGACGAGACTGAAAATTTCCCCTCAGCAATGGCTACAGTTCTGCTGTGCTTGTCAAATTTTGTATGACCACTGATTATTGCCAAAGGGGTTTTAGTTTTTTTTTTTCTGTACAATTTATTGGTGATCTGACTGTGTCAAATGAAAGATTATATTCTACCTCACAGAGTTAAAGCAGCATATTTCGAAAAAAACATCCACAAGATTTTGTTTTTCTCCATTAAAGATGAGCAAGAGATCGAGGAACAAAATAGATGACCTGGATGTCATTAAAAAAAAAAAAATTAAAATTAAAAAAAATCACTACTGCCAGGGAAAATAATTACTCTGTTTAACCTTATGTCTCATTCCTTACAGCTGCTCTTCCTGATTCCTTCAGATGGAAGTAAAATGAGACAGGTCCATGACGTAAATATACTACTATGTAATACAAAAATCTGTATGGAGTTCATGGATTAASCTAGCAATAAATCTATGGAAAATTTTGGGCCTGGCACTTCGGATCATTCTTTAAAGGAAAGAGCACAGAGGTGTAACTCAAAAGATTTGAGCATGGTTATAAGTATTGCCTGCTCTATTTAGGTTTTATCCCTTCTGTATCCTATAATATACATTAATCATACTGGCATCTTCTGTAAGGTGACTTGAAATAATGGTGATTTAAAAGACCAAGAAAAGGAGGAAATGTGTAACAAATATATATGTGTGATGAACTTCAGGCTCAGTAAAAGAAAACTTTGTTTCAATATTAATGCACATTCATTCTTAAAAGTATTTAAGAAATCCTGACTGCCAGAATCAATTGATCTTTCTATACAACTATGTATTTTATTTATCTATTTTAATATAAACTCCATTTGTTCTCCAGGATTTATCTATTGAACTTGCTCACTGACTGGACTGATAGACTACAGGACCCTCAGTGATCTGTAGGAGGTCACTGCTTAATATCACTCGTCAGTGTGTAACAAACACTGGATCAGACACCTTTTGGGACCTCTGACTTCTGTWACAAATGGACAGAAATGACTCAAGATTACTATCTTTTTAAATGAACACCAGGAAGGATCTTGGTTACGCCTCCTGAATGTGGACAAGGTTTTAGCAAAGGATGGACTTACTGTCTGGTTGCTGAAGTCAAGGTATCTCTATGTTGCTGTTTGCTTTGCTTTGTGGGTAGGTGGGTGTGTATGGGTGAGAAGCCTGGACACGTTTACCCATTATGCTTTTGTATGCAAAGTGGAGACACAGCCTCCTCCAGTCTTTCGAGAGGAGAAAGTTGGTGCAGTTGTCTTTAGACAAAAGAATGACTTACTATTTTCAGATCAATTACAAAATCCTTTACAGAGCCCACATCTTATTATTATTGTACACATTTTTAGATGTGTAAATATATGCACCCTCCCCCAAAAGAAACAAAAGAGAAATAACGAGGCAGACAATTTCTTAAAAAAAGGTGTGATTAAAAAAAAAAAAAAAAAAGGCGAGAGAGAAACCAGAGGAGTTTGTTTGCAGAAACATGTAGATCTATTTTTGTGGTTAAAGCTCACTCATTGTTTTCTTTTTCATAGATTCACTTTGAATTTCAGTTTTGAGTGAGTGTGAATAAGAAATAGTCAGATTAAAACTGCTATCTGGCAGATTACTTGTCTTGAAGTCTTAAGTCAGCCCAGGTCTGGAAACTGTAGTGAACCTTGGTGCTTGTCACAAAGAGTGGACTCAGAAGAGCTTTTATAGAAATTTCTCCCAGATCTTTAATATCCTTATGTTTTTATTTCTTGTGGTTTCTACTGTGGTTTACCAACTGCTCTGAATGCTTTCAAGTTATACTCCCTCTCTCCACTGAAGTTTTCCCTTACTTATGATATTAGTAGTCTGGAGTTATTTCCCCTTTTCATATTCCCTTTGTCCTACCTAGTTTCATTATCTACTCCCTGACCCCTCTCCATATTAAACCGCATAAACCACATGCCCACATCTGTGTTTTTGTTCATTTAGAGTATTTAGAGCTATGCTGTTGTCCCTTTTTTTTTTCTTTGATTGACTGAAAACACTGGCTGGACGGCCGAGCCCAGAGAGTTGTGGTGAATGGAGTCAAATCCAGTTGGCGGCCAGTCATGAGCGGTGTTCTCCAGGGCTCAGTTTTGGGACCCGTCTTGTTTAACGTCTTTATCAATGATCTGGATGAGGAGATCGAGTGCWCCCTCAGTAAGTTTGCAGATGACACCAAGCTGGGCGGGAGTGTTGATCTGCCTGAGGGTAGGAAGGCTCTGCAGAGGGATCTGGACAGGCTGGATCCATGGGCCAAGGCCAATTGCATGAGGTTCAACAAGGCCAAGTGCCGGGTCCTGCACTTGGGTCACAACAACCCCAGGCAACACTACAGGCCTGGGGAAGAGTGACTGGAAAGCTGCCCGACGGAAAAGGCCCTGGGGTTGCTGGTTGACAGCTGGCTGAACATGAGCCGGCAGTGTGCCCAGGTGGCCAAGAAGGCCAACGGCATCCTGGCCTGTGTCAGGAATAGTGTGGCCAGCAGGAGTAGGGAGGTGATGGTGCCCCTGTACTCGGCCCTGGTGAGGCCGCACCTCGAATCCTGTGTTCAGTTTTGGGCCCCTCACTACAAGAAGGACATTGAGGTGCTGGAGAGTGCCCAGAGAAGGGCGACGAGGCTGGT
>JASVER010000035.1:2375194-2409417 GCA_030449065.1 Oceanodroma leucorhoa
TGGAACAGGCTGCCCAGGGAAGTGGTGGAGTCACCATCCCTGGAGGTGTTCAAAAAACGTGTGGATGTGGCACTTCGGGACATGGTTTAGTGGGCATGAGTACTGGGTTGATGGTTGGACTCGATGATCTTAGAGGTCTTTTCCAACCTTAATGATTCTATGATTCTATGATTCTATGACTGTTTTTCTTTCCCATTATGCATCATCAGCAAATTTCATCTCCTTTGTGTGTATATTTTTCTGAACACAACTGGTTCTTGTACTGATCCTTTTATCACAAGGGACACTTGAAAACCTCAGTTGGCCCAAAATTGTGGATACTGCAGTTTTAGCATCTTTCTAACAAATAAAAAAGCTTATTTTTGCAGGTTACCAAATTTTCATTAAAAAATATACGTCCTCACATTTTTTTTTCTTCTTTCCCCTGTATTGCTAAGGTGGCCTTACACTAAGTAAGATAATATCTTGTTTTCTTTCTAAAGGTGAGGTGAAAAACTAAAGTGGAAATTGAGTTAAGTTTGATTTATGTGTTGAATGTGTCCCACCAACCAGTCTGTGGGGGAATTCATCATGTGGAAAAGATGTAGATAGCCTTTTCTGACCTGAGGTTTACTCTTTGCTGAACTCTTCCAGCTCCTGGTATGCTGACACCAACTCAGAATACATCATAGCTGCAGTGCAGATACTCCAATATCAATCACTCAATCCAGTAGACAATGTAGTATTGAATAACTTTTACTTTATAACTAGTGTCACCATCTGTACCGAAAGAAGTTGCATATCAACATTTAAGCTCAGGCTTGTCTATGTCACACAGGACTTACAAAGATGGCAAAGGACTTGGTTTGGTGAGTAGATTTGCTTGGGAAAGGTAAGTTGTGTTTTGCATGTATGAGTGCGTATGTGTATGAGAAGATAATATATCTAGCTTTCTTGATGCCTATTTCTATACTCTTTCCAAGCATGCARTGGAGGGAATCTTAATGCAATCCAACACAAAGCAGCTAAATTAGGGTGGTAGAGAAGGGACTAAATGCCAGCATTTCCTAATTTTGCGCTGCTTAACTTTGCAAGCTCAATCATCTTCTAATTTGTTATTGTATGAAATTTACTGAACAAAAATAAAAATAATACAAAGTAAACAAAGAAACAACCTTGCTCCCCAACTTAAATTACACTGTACCACGTTGACACCTGTGTCATTCTGCCAAGTWTACGCATTAAAACTACAGACAGCCTTCACATGGACTAATACAGTCATGAAGCAGGGGATTATTTTCATCCCTGAAAGAAGTCATACTCATGGTTTCTTCACTTCTTCCCCACAAAGGATGAATGCACAGCTATTGGTCAAATCTGGAAGGGAATCGTTCCTGCTTAAAACAAGTTCCTATTGCCCCCCTCCCTATGGTTTCAGCTTGTCTGCTTTCATATTTGTCCAGGAGTCTTATTTTCATCTTCCCCACCACTGTTTGTGGCAGTTTTGCCCAGAAAATTGTCATCATCTTCATCAGGATTTTACTTCCATTCTCTTATCTTCTGGTAACTGTACACCTCTGCTTTACATGCTTATTTTCCTCCCTCTAATCTCATGACCACCTTCAGAGTTGGAATTCTTACTCCTCTATCCAAATGTGAGTAGGAGGAAGAAGAATGGAATCACTTCCAGGTCCCTATGCATGAGATTCTTGTTTTTACCCGTGGGTCCAGATGATGTTAGTTTGTTTGCATACTCTCAGTTTGGAAACCAACACTTTAATAATTTTCTATTATCTCTCCCGTTTCTCACTGCTATGGATTTCACTATATCTCATTGCCCTTGAGTTAGCCTGAGCCCCACAGAAGCACGGATACTAGTCCTTTTTCTGATCTGACCCCATGGAAAGCATTTTCAGGCAGCCAGGAGGAAGGGCTGAAGCAGGAGACAGCTCAGGTGTGGTCCACCACTTTATAAAGCTAATACATGCAAACTCCACTTACATGGAGAGCCCATGCTGGGGAGGAACCTTGCCCAGTTCACAGGGAATTATCAGAGAATGTAGCTGATAAGCTGACAAGTGTCACCAAAATATTTTTCTTCATTTGTCTGTTGGCTTGCTTTTTGCAGAAGGAAATTATTTTGTAAGTTTTAGAAAAGAACTAAGCCTGAAGCAGAAGAACAGAAGAAAAAATGGGGTTGAGAGTAAAACTTAGAGGAAAAATGAAAACCTTGAGTGTATGCACTGTTAGCAGCTTTGTCTACAGTACATACAGTAAATACCACCCAGTGCAACTTATCTGAATTAGGGACTTAGGACATTTTTTTAGTAAGACTGAACATCTTAAACATCTGTACAAGCTGACATTTTTAATGTACTTGTACTTTTCTGCACAAACAATGGATAAAAAATGAACTGAAACCTTCAATCACTCATGTCCTTTTCCCCCCTTGTGCCTTAAAAATATACATTTGAAATTTAAATAAAATAAAATTAGATAAATAAGTTCAGTTGTAATGACAATGTGATGTACATTGTTTGTGMTAAATTCAAGCTTGGTAGGAAATTATTTTCTTCTTTCTGGAAGAATTATACACTAATTAACCCTCTGGAAATAAGTATTTAAAACAGAGAGTACCTTAGAAATTTAAAGAAACATTTTTACATAGCTTATCTTAGTTCATTTTTTTAATGTGTAAAAATGTTTGAGGATTACTTCATTTTTCTTTCTCTCCTCATCCCTCCTCCCTCCTCCTGTCCGATGTAGGCCAAATCCTGCCAGGCAGATTAACACAAACTCAATAGGCCAAATTCCAGTGTGATTTAAATAGGAGGTAAATTGGCAATATAAACAAGCATAATTTACATACTGAGTGTTAAGGGCTGGTTGAAAGAATTGCATGGAGGAAGTCACTTGCAGTGCGTATCAGGGTTTTATTAGCCCAGCAAAACCTGGAAACTATGCCATATAGCACTGAATGCCATCTAATGGTATTGCATATATTAATATTAATAAGGTCATAGCTTATAAAGTAATCCAGTAAGAGTAGAAAGGGAAAAGTAAACTCCAGTTTGTTTTTCTTAATTTTCCCATCTTCGGATTGTAGAAAAATGTGTCTATTTTCCAAGTTATGTGGGTCTAGTCCTATTCAATATTTTTCTTAATGATCTGAATGAGTATGTTGGTTAAATTTGTAGATGACATTAGAACAGGAGGGATAGCAAATGTTTTAAAGTACATGATTACAGTTCAAAGTGAACTTGAATTCGAGACAAGAGCTCAAAAAAGGAACTCTCCTCCATAGAAGCAAATGCAATTTTTAACACATAAAGCTAATGATTGTGAAAATGCAGGATGGAAATCTCTTTCTCAGCCAGCAGATCAACAGAAAAAAAAAAAAAAAAAGTCATGACTTTTTCATGGATCATTAGGTGAATATAGCCATTGATATGACATTGCCATAATAGAGGTAAACATTATGCTGAGATGCATAATTGAAGGTCATCCCTACAAAACCTGTTCAGCTTTGGGCCTCAGCAAGAACGTTGTCCAGTTCAGATGCTGCCTTTCAGGATAAACAGGGGAAAGTTAGCAAGAACGGAGGAAAGGCCAGCCATCAGAGGTCTAAAAACCATCACCTAGGAGAAAAGATTGAACGGATGCTGCTCAGCCTAGGAACATCGTGAGGGAGGACATGATCACAGTCTTCAAAGAAAGTAATAACCTTTATTTTTTGTCGTCCTGATATACTGGAAAAGACAGAAAGGTTTTAAAATCCAACAGGGAAAATTTACTTTACATATTAGGAAAAGCTCTTGACAGTGAGGCTAGAGAAGCAATAGAAAAGGTTGTCTGCGGAAGCTGTGCAGTGTCTACCTTTGACAGCCCTCGAGATGAGATTAGAGAAACATCTGTAAGGAGCGACAGTGACAGCCAGCCAGGCGTGGGAACAGAAGGTGGACTTCCATCCTCAGGAGGCCCAAGAGGCCTCCTCCTGCCAGGGGGAAAACATCTCAAATTCCAGGAGATTCTGTGATGTTACGGGCAATGACAAGAAGTCATCGGTGCTATTGCCCGTTTGAATAGCTAAATGGAAGTGCAATATTGCCTGTGACAAGTTATTTGCTTAGCATGATCATTCATGGTCCAGTGAGGGTTGAAGAGTGTGTCCTTAAACAGCCATGATGAATACTTTTATTATCTTTAATCCATATTTTATAGTGACTTATCTCATTCTACAGACTTACATGCGGGAAAGATGAGACAGACAAATATTATAACCCGTATTCATCACGTTTTTTTTCATGTGCTTGGAGAATAGCTTCAGTATGAAGTAGTCAATGGAAAATAATAGTCTCTATTGGAAGTTAAGTCAGATTTTAGGGGCATTGAATCATTGGACAGAGGTGCTTATCTCTTCCTACTGACTAGAGAGGGTACCTGAGATGGAGAGGCTTCTGATTCAAGCGCCTGAGTAGTTATCAGAATTTAGGAAGGATGGATGTGCTGTATTCCARCACACACAGAAAGTCAGTTGTAGCTTGGACTGGGACCCATCACACTCCTGTTTTAATCAAAATAAGTGTTTTGTTTAACAGAACTTCTTGAGCTGATGTAATACAGACAGACTTTAGCTATGCCAGTCAGTTTACTGTTGTTCCAAAGAGATTTTAAATAGATCTATGAACAGGTTTCTTTACCTATATTTCTTGCTACTTCTCTCAACACTAAGGTATGGACCCCATTTGACCCTGAGAAGATTTTTTTTTTTCATGATGCTGATTATTCTGAAGACAATTGTCCAAAAGGCGAGCAAGAGATGGTTGCTATTTTTCTTTGATTTTTCATTGGCTAGAATGTCTGCCTCCTATTGCAAATTGGCTTAAATTCCTTCCATCTGCCGCTGGGTACCTAATCTATATGTAAATTAAAATAAATACATTTCTTGGGGGGAAAAGAAAAAAAAAAGAAGAGGGGGAGAATAAAACCCAAATTCTATACACTCAGAACCTTAGCATATTTCCTAGTGTCCTAATTATTTTTGTGCCATCTTTCTCTTGCTTCCAAAAATATTTCTAATGATAACACTCGGGTTTCTTAGAGACATAAAGAAGGACTCCTGGGCTGCGGTTATTTTATGAATAATCAGGATGGGATATTTCAGGAACCTCCAAATTCTTTCCAGACTTGCAGTCAAAAGGGGATGAGGCTGTTCGCCAACTTTAAACAGTGGCAGTAGGTGGAAAGAAGCCAAGCAGAAGACTTGGAGTGTTGTTGACTAGAATAAGAAATAAGAAACATTTAGAAGCAGCTGTTATTTTTTTGTWACATTAATAATTTTTTTTCTTTTTTAAATGACTTTTTAAAATATTAGCATGGATACAAAATCYCAATACAGGAACAAATCATGCTTAGGCAATATATTTACTCTGTTTCTGCAGTTGCTAGTAAGGCTCAACATATTGTAGACTTCAGCTTTTTGTATATAAAATACTTTTTGTACTACAAAAGTTTACTTCCTTCCTTTCCCCCTTTCCCTTTTCTGAAACATATACCTAATGGGGTAAGGTTGCCTGAGATTCTGCATCCTATTCTGAATTTTGCAGTTCTAGGACTTCCTGGCTAATTTTATTATGTGAAATATGTGTTCCTCTTAATTATCTTTCAACATATCTGGGTGCTTCCGTCAACTGGAAATGAGCACGTCATTAAATTTACAAAGCCAATTCTAAATAATAGCAGTCTAAACAGTAAATGCTTAAAGGTGGCCTAATAACATATCAAAATAACCCCAGCCAAACAAACAACCAAAAAAACCCACCCCAAAACCAAAATTAACCAAACAACCAACCTTTCACAATCTTTCGAAAACTAGATCTCAGGTCAGTTACTCATGTATATGCTCATACTTTTGTGTGCGATGTCCTGCAGCAGTAGCAGGGCATCCACACAGTTTTGTCAGAAATGGTCAAGAACCTGTGGGAAACCTGTGCCTTTCTGCAGCGCCAGCTGGAAGCCAGGCAGGATGCCCAAGGGCATCCCTGGTGCTACCAGGTGTCTGTGGGCAGGGACCAACTCCAAATGGTGAGTCCCGAAGAAAACTCCCTTTTTATTGTCATATCTGAAGTGTGGCTGTGTTTTTCTGGTTGCTGTATCTCTTGCTGTCACATTTCCTGCTCAGATTCTGCAGCCCAGTAAATATAATAATGCCAATGCTAATAGGAAGCCATGGAGTTTATAGTAACAACATGCTGATAACAGGTTAAGGCTTGTATTAACTGAACAGTGTAAAGCCTCAAGACCTGTCAGACTTTGCCTGGACTTGTCTTGGCTGGTCTTGAGCTTATTTTTTCTTGTTCATTAGTTGTACCAGTAAACTGCCACGACGACTGTTCTAACCAGTTATTAACTTTAGCTAAACCTTGTGCAATTGTATAGTTTAGCACCTAAAGAATTTGCACCACATATGGTAACGGTCTAACAAACTAAGCGACAGTTTTGTAAGCAAAGCTGTGGGCAAGTGAGAAGAGGAAGAATGATCAAACAGATTGTCTGAAAACTTGTAAAACTAACCCCAAAATACCCAAGATTAAGCAGGAAGAAACACCCACTGTTTATATCCCACATAAATTGCATGAGGTGTAATGGCTGCAGGTTCCCTACTGGCTGCATAAGTCATTCCCTTTCTACCCCACTTGCCAGAAGGCTCTCCTAAATTAGCACGTCCCAGAAAACCTGTGGTTTGTTCTCCATTTAGATGATTTAACCTGCTCCCAACAGCAGCCTGGACAAGAGTAAGTAGGCAGCCTGCCACTCTGCTTTTGCCTTTTAACAGAGCAGAGGAAAGAGTAACACCCAATAAAGTATGGGCAAAAAAATGCGACAGCTATGTCACTCCTCAGAAGGGTGTCTCCTGTAGAAGAATAATTATGAGGCCTTATGTTATTTATTATCTCCATTAATGATTATGAAGTAAGCATAAAATATAAATATAACATTGCTAATCATAAAATACTGGAGAAAAAAATAAAAGCACAATAAATAAGGCAACTTGTTCAACTCAGTGTAGATTGTCAGTAAGTAAAAAGTCTCAGTTCAATGAAGCCCAATGGAAACTAAGAAATCTAGGAAGAAGTAGCACAGTCTGTACCCCCTCAGTGAGGATCCATATCTAGGACAACACAAGCCCAAGGAGAATATGGAGTCTGTGGTGGGTGTTTAACTGGATAGGAGTTCCTAGGTTAATGTTGATTTTCTTTCTTTCTTTCTTTCATTCTTCTTCTTTTTTTTTTTTTTTTTTTTTTTTTCCTTCCAGAGATGTTATGGAAAAACTGGAGAGGATTCAGGAAAAAAAAATTCAAAAACTGCAGAAAGTTACAGTGAGTTTTTTTGACTTTGGCAGGTGACTTCACTACAGGCAAGGATCTTCATACAAAGAAGAAAATAGTGTGCTAAGAGGTCTTTAGCAGGGAAAGGTATACCAAGAGATTCATTAGTCATACCCGGGATTTGAAGTTCAGTTCAAGAGTGGTAAAATGAATATATGGCCTGTGAGATGCAGGAAATAAAACTAAGACTAGGATTAATGTAAACTAATTTTATCTAACTTTGTGATAGAAGTCGCTGGTTTAAGTTAGCTCTTAGGCTCCTACAATAGTCATGGAAGAGTCAGGTAGCTCCACTGTATGAATTATCAAATGAGGCTGGACATGTATCATAGAATGGAGACAACTGTCCTCTGTGTACCCTTCAATCAACAGGGAAGAGAGGGAGCCAAGTGACCAGTTTAGGTTAGACACTTAATTTAAATGACTAATAGGCATATGAGAGAAATCCTATTCTGAAAAGATACACTTGATTTTTCATCTTTAGCTCAGGGAATGTGTGTATAACTGAAACATTACCTTGTAAATCTTTTGAAGGAACTTTTGAAGTCTATCCTTCTCTTCAGGTTTTGGCTTAGTGAAGCCACACTGGTCTAGAAGTCCTCATTCTCCTAAGTATGGACAGCTTATTGAGGAGAGAAACAGCTTCTTATGGACAGCAGCAGCACACCTGGTTCCTAAAACTGCACAGASATTTTATAACCTCCAGGAAATTTGTATGCTCAGTCAAAGCATAAAAGCCAGATAAACAGTTACAGAAGAATATCTGTATGTATAATCTTTATTTATCATTCTAATTGCTGTTAAGGTATGAGAATAAAATGCATGTAACTGTTTAATTTTGTCATTCTCTTACGACAGAGAAAGGAGAAGAGTTCGATGCCTAGAAAAAATCCCAGACCAAGCAATGTTCTTCAAGTCACTCAGAATCYTTTACTCTGTTACCAGGTACGTAGGGGAGATTGACAGCCAGGATGAGCCACAGTAACTGCAAAAAAAMCCCATTTAAATGCAAGAACTTAATAGTGTGAATTGTGGTGTTCCTAATTAAATGAAACATTAGAAATTTGGAGTAAAGGTGGGCAAGGATAAAAACATTACGACATAACTTTTTTTTTTTTTTTTAAAGTAAGGGCAAAGCACCTGGGATCATATTTAGATTGTTCATTTTTGTCCGCTGATTTACAAACTGCATTGTATAGAAGACAAATTTCTTTTAATCCACTGTGAAATGCAAAATTCATAAACCGGACAAAGAAGAAGGACCTAGTCCTCTGTATAACCTAATATTTAAGGCTGTCTTCTAGAAAATAAGGAACATGAACTGGGAGTTCAGATTAGTCTTCCATTCTCTGAAAGAGCATTTTATTTAGAAGAGAATTGAAAAAAAAAAAAAGGAATGCTTAATATAATCAGGATGTGCTGAGATATGTGTTACTAGTTCTATATGTGAATGTAGCAATGAGGATTGCTCAGTCTGAGGTAGATTGATGCTTTATCCTAAGAGGGACTAAGTGCTGCCCGGAGCAGACGGAACAGAGAACAAGTGTTCCTAATTGCTTTCTTAGAAGAGACCCCCTAAATTTCAGCCAAATTCCAATTTAGGCAGCATATACTCAGTGTGACTCTTGTTTTCAGCCCAGAAACTAAAATTTTCCAGGAAAAGGTATCTGCAGTTCTCTGTCTGGGCTTTTGTGTGGGCAGAGGAGGGAAAGGGGGAGTATAGTATTTTGGATCTGAGTAATTTCTTGCTAGTTTTTCTTTAGATAAATAGGAGAAGTTGAGTCTCTAGGGACCAGTCTGGTACATTTCCCAGAACTCACTTGGCCTTGTAGAAGTAATTTAAATAAATAAATGAATGGTAAGTAAAATCTCTTGCAGGGCAGCACTTTTACACTGAAACTAGGGCAACTGTGCTCGGTGAGCAGTCAAACATTGCAGTATTTAACAACTCTAGGCAGGTTTTCATTGCTGGGTAAATTTCAACTGTATGAGGGCTTCAAGACTTGGATGAGAACCACATTCTAGCAACAATACAAAATTTTTCTTCTAATATATAAAATATATTCCTAATCTCTGTGTTAAATCCATATATAGATATTACTTTCTAAAAGTTTTAATCTCCCTTTTTATTTTTACAGCCTGTCCATTTTATTTTTACATTGGTCACTTCCTTTAAGAAATACTTGTTCTAAATTTCCATTGGTGAGGGTCTTTTGAAGCTTCTCATTCACTCAAAGGAATATATTCATGATATCCATATTCATAGGTTAGAATCAAATATGATAGTAGTAGCGAAAAGCAAGTTAAGTTGTCCATGGYATTATTTGGCGTTATAACATTTATCTGTAAATGATTTCCAGAGATGGAAAAAAAACTGGGAACCATTTCTTTACAGGTTTGGGTGTACCATTTCTGTTTTTCAGCTTTAAAACCCTAGGATATAGAACCTTTTTCTGCTGCATTGATATAAGACTCTAGCATTCAGAAATCTTGGTGGAAGGGGAATCTTCTGATCTCCAACCTCCTGACTATGGCCCTTCTCTGCACAAAATGAGGGTCTTTCATTGTTCTCAGAATTGCAGCTAGGCAGGCATGAAAACAGAGAACAGGACCCAGTTCATGTGATGGCCAACGTGGACGCCATTGTAGGTGATGGTGAAACTGTTCCCTCCGCTCAGCTAGGATTTCTCTGCGTACTTCCTGATTTGGTCAAACAACAGTTTCAGCAAAAGGCATAAGAGAGTTTGAATTACCTCATTAAAATCTTAGCGCTTTAGTTTTTCTTTCCATTGCAACCCAAAATATCCCATGATAATTTTCAGAGCACTAATTTTCTGCCCCTTCTGAGAACAATTATATTAGAAGACCTAACCTGAACTGTCATCACCGGGTAGTAACTCTGCTATTTACTTCAGCTAGAGGGGCATTTGTGTCTTCCTTCAGTAACATAGTCCACTGGAAATGAGGACTCCAGTATGATCTCGTACTTATATTATCCTTGTTTGGAAGTAAAAAAGGCGTTTTCTTCCTCCTCATATCCTTCACATTTGCCATTTGGTTTATCACTTTCTATGAAAAGCTTGGGAAATATTTGCTTATTAGTAGATAATATATTTTTTCCCAGTAACTGAGATAAATTCACCAGGAGGAAGGCAACTGAGACAGTCTAACTGGTAGAATCAAGGGCAGTTTTTCCTAGTTATATCTCATCTCCTCACCAGAAAAAGAGAAAAGCCTGAAGTCTTTTGACAGAGTTTTCCTTCCTGGATCTTCTGGGAAGCCACTGGGGTCCACGACACGCTAATGGAGGTCCTGGGACAGGTGAGATGCAGTCTTTGTCTCCCTTCACACAGAGCTATCCTAATTGTTGAAAACACTTTTGTGCATATGTAATTTACAAGGCTCTTTTGCTGTGTTCCCATCGTTGGGYTTAAAATCTGCCACCCTGAAACATTGATATTTCCTAAGGACTAGGGCTAAAACTAGAGCGGAGGCTGTCTGGAATGCAATTAAGACCTCAGAACTGCAATGGTAACCTGATCTGACAACATCAGGAAAAGTCAGCACTGGCTTTGGAACAAGTAACTACCCACACTCTCCCTCCTGCTTCTCCCTGAAAGCCAGCATCTGGGAGAATGCTGCATGAGAGCAATTCTATATAACAAAGGTGTGCAAAGTCACATAAATCTGAGGACAACTTTCAGTCATGACCATCCYYCCAAAGCAAGGGGAAGCATCAGRAATTTTTATTCTCTCTGGAGGAAATAATAACAATAATAATAATMATMATMATCATCATCATCATCCAACAAAAAGAACARTAAAAAATATTCTGACTTTCCAAATGTAGCTATGCTTGTGCTTTTTTTTTTTAATAAGAAAACCGCACTCCCCTGATAACAAACCTGAATATTTCTTTCCTTTAGCAAAATCCTAATGAACTGACATTTCAGGTTCGTGCAAACAAATTCCCTGTAGGATGAATTTATGATTTGTATTGTTATTAATATTGCACTTGGACGTGGAATTGCTACTTCAAATGATTTCACCTCATTTTGGTGAACATGTGTTTATCTGCAAATCAACTGCAACTCCCCTAACTTTCCTCCCTTTTTTTGTAAGATGAAGCAGTTAGTTAGTTAGGAAAATTAAAATAAAATCTATTAACTGCTTGTTACTGCGGGGGAAATAACATTGCATCCAAGCTCACATCTGCAACCATTGATTCTGAAGTAGTGACTGACAGCACCCAACTGACTAAGTAGGTTATAACAAGTTAGCTCCAGGCTGGAACAGCCAGTGGAGTGCAGAGGAGAAACACTGGCCTCTAAACTTGTCTTAAGCCAAAAGAAAGGCAGGAGAAAAGGAAAGAAAAAAAGAAAGATGGAAGAAAGAACCCTCTGCCAACAGTCACTGTCCCTGTTCTCTTGTTCAGCAGCAGCAGTTTGTAATTGCCAGCTTTCTTTAATTCATAGTTATATCTTGAGGGGACAAGAAAGAAAATTCTTTGTAACAGATAGCAATAAAAGTATTATTCATCTAATCATTCACAAACACATGTTTGTRTTTGAAAGCTGTGCCTTCATGTATCCACAGCATAACACATACCCAGACAGGCAGAAGCAGCCACAGCAGCGTACAGGGACATAATCCAAATGAATGCCACTTCGCTGCACAAAGACACATGTGCACACAATAGCATACAATATGCGGCGGAATGTACTCTGCCCAGCTGGACATGGGACTGGAGAACATTCAAATGCAAATAACATATATTTTCTACGGGAACTTTGCCCTTCTGAGACTCTGTTTCTTCCTTTTGGGTCACTCCTTTCCCCAGCTCTCTGCAACAGCCATGAAATGCCTTTTCTCCCACCCAAAACCCACATGCTTTGCACTTTTACTGTGGTACAGACACATTATATTGCTCCTTCATGTCCAAGCACTCAGTGTAGATGCAAATATATAATATCACAACATGAGGCAAAAACACACTTCAGGACACTTAAAACATCATTTCAAAACCAAAGTCCTGATGACTCTCAGGCGATGATTTCTATTATTGCACTGCTGCATTGTGGTGATTATAATTTCAGGCAGGTCAGGCTGCAGGAGACCCACACAAGCAGAAAATCTGTTCCTACAGCATCATTCCCCAAAATGCTGGCAAGTCTCAGTGACCTGAAAATGCTCTTCAATTTGCCCCAGTGCAGAACAGGAAATTTTGTGAAATCTAGAAAATGTTCAAGGGTAGCAAATGATATTTCCCACTTTCTTTTACTTAAAAATGAAGATCCTTGATAGACCAGCTAATTCTATTTCAATGGACTTAGGTTCACAGCTGGAGATCTATTGTATTCAATAAAGCTCTGGTAGAGGCCAGGCTTTGCTTACAATTTGCATGATTCACAGATTTTAAAGGCAGAGGGGACAATGAGATCATTAAAACTGACTTCCTGAATACTGTAAGTCCTTATTTCCAATGGAATATCTCCACATCAAGCCCACTAAAAGATCTTCCTGTCCCTATGTAAACATTCCTCTTCTCTTTCAAGGCTCCTCAAAACTTAGCTACTTCAAGAGATGCTTAATCTTCTAGAGAGGCATCCAAGCTTGATTTAAAGGCATCAAGACAAAAAAGAATCTACTTTTTCCCTCAGCAGTTTGTTCCAGTGGTTAATCACCCGCACTGTTAAAAAATATTGTGCTTTATTTCTAATTTGTCTGGCTTCAGCTTCAGAGATCGTCTCTTGTTATGCCTTGCTCTGCTAGATTAAAGAGCTTTTTAGTAGTTAGTGTTTTCTCCCTGTGAAGGTACTTAGACACTCTAATCAAATCACCTCTTAATCTTCTTCTTGATAAGGTAAATAGGTAGAGCTCTTAAAGTGTCTCACTATAAGGCATTTTCCATAGCTCTTAAATAACTTTTGTAGTTCTTTTCTGCATCTTCTCTGATTTTTCATCATTGTTTTTGAAAGTTGAGCAATAAGAGTATTACAAAAAAGAGACATTCTACCATCTGTTTTATCTTTGTCATATATAAATATTAAACCAGTCCCTATTCCTATTCATGTGTTTAGACAGTCAGGGATTGCATTAGCTTTTTCTCATTATAGCCGCAGATTGGAGGATTTGCATTGGCTTGTTTGCCCACTATAGCCCCTATAAGCAGAGCTACTACTTCCCACAGTACAGTGCAGATCTGTTTCTTAKGTCTGCTCTTCACTTGTTTGACTTACATTTATTTCTTTACATTACACCAGAAAGAAGGCAAATATTTTCTTGCACACTTAGCAATCCTGCTGGAGGAATGGTGTTTGAGTGACACTCTCCTCAGTAAATAATCACACCTGAGTTAAAAAATCAAAGTTTTAACACAAAAAAATGAAAAAAGTTGGTGTAAAACCACTGCATTAAATAATTGAGAATGTGTGAAACATCATAATAATAATGAAGAGTACAAGAATGGTGACCAAATTCAAGTGGTTTGTTTATATTTAATTTTCTCCTTGCTGTTTGGTGACACATAGGGTAGGACTTATTTACCCACATTCAGGCAACTYAAGTAAGAATCTTGCTTATAGTAGTCATCATACCACCCTCTAAATTAATTGCAAGACACAAACCTCTACCTGGAAAAGACATTCTACCACCTTAAACACTATTTTAGGACGGGATGAATGGCCCTCTAAAGATGCTTACCCTTTTCTATTTGCAACAAATTTGTTCTACATGATTACCTTACATTAATCACCTAATTTTTAGATGGCTAAGTTTAGGTGAGGTGAGTCCCATCCTTATTGCCTTGTGGTTTAATGTTTCTGTGAACTGTTGAAAGTACTATTTATCAGTACAGAGATGGTTGCTATGTAGTAATGGTTGGCATGAAGCACAAAATGTGTTTAAAGTGTTCTGACAGTTGAAAGGAGCAATATTACTCTGTGAATTCAGAAGTGGTTTGTGTTTTTAAGGCAAAAAAAGGCAGTTGCATTTAATTCCAGAACTGGAAACTCTTTCATTACAGTACCAAAGGTTCAGTTACCTGAAACACTGTAAAATCAGTGGTCATCATACCTGTAGAGAAGTGCAAGGTATTCACTACAGGTCCTTCTGGCAAATTAAAGAATACTAATGGGTAGTCTGATGGTTAACTTACTGATGAGACAATGAGTAGTCTAGTAGTTAACTAGAAGGCAAGTTTACAATGTAGGGAAAGAAAATATGTACAAAAGAAATAAGATAGTTTGAAGCTACTAAGCAAACTTTTATGTAAGCTGATGCATAAATCGAGCCATAAGAAACATTTTAGGGGAAAATAGAGTTTGCTTCCAATTACTACATTGACTGATATGTCATGGCTTGGCTAAGAGGAAATTTATGCAAATGGTTTGTCCTATGAAAAGTAAAAATTTTCAGTCCTAGGTGAGGTGAAGAGAAATAGCTGAAATGTTATGAACAGCTTGCAGAGCACTTTTTCAAATGCTTGAAGAAAGTCAATATTTCACTTCCAAAAAAATTGTGATTGGCTCTCAGATTAATTTAGGCCTTTTGTATTTTTATTAGCTTCAAATCCATACCTTTGATTAGTTGTCAGTCACAACTTGCTTTGTTTTCTTGACCTCTAAACTCTTTCTACAGTGTACCAAAACTAGACATGCAAATTTTCTGGGAGTTCTGGTGATATGAAGAAATAAATGAACAAAACTCTCACATCCTTTTTTTTTTTGAAAAAATTGAGATGGACAAATTAGAACTACCAGTAACAGTCAGTTGTTCATCAAAAGTAGGGTGTAGTTATTCCTTCAAGAAATGGATGTGCATTGTTCACAATTCAGTAATTTCATAGAAAGAGTAAGCAGGATACTTATTAAATGAGTAAATCTAAAATCATTTACCTCTGAATAACAACAAATGTACCTAATATTAGAGATGGAGCTGTTCTGCACACAGAAGTAGTATTCATTACACCGTGTTTTAGGCATTGAAAAGGGTTAGGTGTCTAATCTATTTTTCTAGWCTATGAGCATCCAAAAAGGGGATTTTTTCCCATCTACTCATACTTCTATAACCAATACAGTAATATGATACGGATTTTGTATGTTGTCACTTGCCATCTCTCCCAAAGTCAGGAAAACTAATATGATATTTATCTGTGTAGCACGTACAAATCACTATATATCTATAGCAGAATCGTATCAAGAGTCTGCCATGATACGGAGTGCTGTAATATACAGGAGTTGTAATAGAAAATACTGCCAGTTTTGAAATASAGAGGAAGTGTAGCTTCAGTATTACCATTATGGATGCTGTCCTAAAAAAAGTCTTTTCCATTCTGAATGAAAGTATTTTACATAACCTTTTTCACTGATGCTGTTTTCATTTTAGACTATGAAACATATTGGAAAAACAAATGAGGCTTTCATATGTTTTCATTCTTCTCCTGTTTTGGTTTGGTTTTGGGTTTTTTTTTGTTTTTTTTTTTTTTTAATATAGTTTTCCCTGCATCCTATCCCTGAACAAAAACTCACTTATGAAAGTTTATCTTATTCTTCCACAGCTTTTTTGCGACACATACAGTCTTTACAGGCAGCAAGAACAAAATACAAATAAACAAACAAAAAAGAGAGAGATAGTTGAAAGCACGTTATGTTGACTAAAATCTGAATTCTTTTAGTAGCAAGCAAGTCATATAACCTACCAATCTCTGTAGTGTCTGTTTCAGAGTGCTGTTCATCTAACCAGTGGATTGCTTCACCACACATTTTATTTTTGTTGAACTTCAGCTTTCTGTATCTTGCAGGATCCAGCCTCATTCCATTTTTGGTGCATTCATCTTTCATGTATTTGTGGATGGTTATTATAAATAAGCAGCAGGGCTTTAGGAGAACGAATCTTGTCAGATGAACTTGATTGCTTGTTTATGACAGAATTACAAAATTAGTGGCTGAAGGGAATGCATTTGGCATAATATATTTGGATTTTAGTAAATCATTTGATACAGTGTCTCAAAAAATTAGTTCAAATTGGCTGAGATATGAACTCAGCTTCATGTACTGAAAACTAACTGAACGCCCATAAAGCAGGAGTAATGGTAAGTGGCACTGAACGGAGATGTCTGGGATTCAGAAGGCCAGCCAGTATTGAACTTCTTCATTAAATGTGCATGATGCTGTGATGGAAGGTTGTACAAAGAAAAAACACATGGTCTAAGACGAGTAAAAAGGTTTGGGAGAGAATAAGTATTCATTTACAAGTAATTGTAATTGATTTCTCTCTATTTTCATGAAAATATTTGGAATATATATTATTGTTGAAGGAGCCAGAATATAATCACTATTATAAACTCTCCTTTTCCCCTCTTTTTCTAAATATACCTGACATTATACACTTTATATATTACGATATGCATTATCTATTGAATATTACTGTGACAGGACCTCACGTCAACTAAGAATTTTACTGTGGATCTTCCTAAATCTTTGCTTAAGTTTTTAATCCTCAAAGAAAATCAAAAGAACTTTAACGGTGAAAAAGTTAGAGTTGATTAGAATAAAGACTAACTATGATTTTCCCAGGTATCAAAGTAAGGACAACCAACCTGTAAATATCTAGTTGGATTCAATATTCACCTCTCACCAGTCATTGAGAACGTCACCTGATCACTACAGCCTTTCACAGATGATATAGAGGTTTCTGCAAGGATACCAACCAACCGTCTCAGCAGCCTTGGATGGAGCACATCTGGTCCCGTGTTGCTCTGTGGGTCAAGATTCCTCTCTCTCAAGTTACTGCAGCACTTAAATTCATTTGTGTTATATCCCTAAATGTTTGCCTGGGTGAATGGGGAAGACAGATAATCTSACATATTGTGATACAGTATATCACTATCTGGGCCAAAATTAGTATTTTGGAATTTACAAAATTATACAGATGTAACATTATTGTTYTATCATATTATGATATCCTATTACTGTATCGTATATATGTGTAATGATCTTAAGCCAATCTAGAGTTTTGCAGTGGTTGAGAAGTGATTTGCAAATGCTTTGGCTTAGCAATATTTCTCTTCTCTTAGCTCTCTTTACACCCCACCTTGCTGCTCTTTCTCTCTCTCCTTCATATTAGATGGTAAGTTCTTTGCAACAGGCCCTGTTCATTTGCATTTGCTCTATAATGTGCATGTCATGCTTGAGAGATACTGACTGTTCCGGTATACATGAGCGCTAGCTACAAGCACTGTCTCCGTTAGACGTACCTGAATTGAACTGTCAAATGGTAAATAATGTCTGTGGCAAGTACGCTAACTGTGAGTGGCAAAGAAGCCCTGGAGATTGATGAATAATAAATAACAGCTCCCCTTTCTTTGTTAGCAGTATGTCCTTGTTCACCTGTGCTCATGCTGGGCAGATGGTAAGTGCTGAGGGTGAATTCCACAGTGCTGGCATGTGGGTGGAGAGGATGTCTTCGYATGGGGAGACTTAATGTTAGCTTAGTCTACATGTCAGTGCAGGGTACACCTTCAAAACGATTGAGGCTCAGTCTTCTTTTTCCCTTTGCCATGTTTTTGCACTGACAGAGAAAAATAAAATGAGGACTGATCAGAGGATGGGGTCATTTCAGTACAGATTCTGCACTGTTAATTCCAGACATCACTGAAATTTGGTTAAAAAAAAATAAAAGAATGGGAGTTATTACTGATATTGGTAAAACGTAAACCATTTTCTCTTTCACTTCTTTCTGTATATTCCATTACTTCTTTCGTGAAGTTACTGCTGAGATTCTTAACAGATATATTTTGAGCTTCTTATCTGTACGTGTTTATCAATAACCAATAGGGAAGACACCCTGTCCAAAAAGTCCACTACTAATGAGTGATTCAGGTGGTTTTTAGTCTATTTAAGTTCAATTTAATTGTTAGTAGTAAACTGAACAGTAACTTGTTGAACAAAATAAGGAAGGCTATTGCTCTTGATGAAATTCTGACATCCACATGGTCGTCATTGGCTTTGTATCTACACACGTTATGCATGACCATATAAAATTTACATAATCACCAAAGTTTTCCATCTATCCAAGTGTAGTCTTTTAACTAGTACAACCAACGTCTGATTTTCTGAGTCTGTGAGTCACTCACTCTCTTATTTTATTTACTTGCTCTTTCATTGGCAATGAAACATGATGCTGTAATGGAATTAATGAAAAAGAAATTGAATGTTGTGATTGAAAAATGGTCTCCAGCTTTGAAAATAAACATGTCTGCTTTGCTTGAGTACTTATATGCGTTATCTGTTGGAGACCATTATCCAGTCACAGCATTCAATTCCAATGACATTATGGGGTAAATTCTTGTCTTCATTTCCAGCAACTTACGAACATTTGTGCTTAAGTTATTTGAAACGGAGACAGGCATGTGAAAAGTAAGGGTCAATGAAGTGAAAAGAGTCAGAATTTTGGCCACAACTCTAGAATAAGTTTTACTGCAATGTAAATGATGCCTTATAGCTTTTTAGGCTTTAACAGTCAATAGTGATCACAGTGGAAACCTACTATAACCCAAAATATCAGCTCCTCTCCTTTCGCAGATCTACAAGTCCTTAATCTTACGACATATCCAGTTGTAACACACATGTTTCTATGGACCTGAGAGGTCTACAGCTCTGYAGACTTGCAGGTAACATCACACCCCTGCGGTCTGATTAGTCCTTGACATCAGTGGCAGCTTTATAAAAAAGGGTTACAGTTTAGCCCCAAATGCAGTGTAATGTCACTGTAATTCTTCCATTTTAAGGCAGCTAATATTAGCTTCCTAGAATATCTTAGAGGACTGGAGTACTTGGTAGAGATGTGGTAACTACAGTTTGGATGTCTTGAGGAAGAGCAGGAAAGACAGGCTGATTTCCCACATAAAAGGTAAATATACTAGCTCATTAAGATTGTATAAAGGCATTTGCTCATTGTTCAGTTAAATCAAAATTGTGGTGATGGTTCCATAGTACATAAAGGCCAATTATGCAATTTAATGAATAGCCTAAGTGAGCTTCACCAAGTTTCATATGTGGGACAATGTCTGACTTATGAATCTTGATGGGGATTGACATCAAATAAATGCAGTTGGTCAGCACAGACAAGACAGACATGTAAAGTAGACAAAGTCCTGGTCAACATGTGATTTTTCATTGGAAAAGCAAAGGCACTGCTGTGCTGAAAATATTTCTTACAGGCAAAGAGGAAAAACACAATATGTATAAGTAAAACCAAGAATTTATTGTTACTACAATTGAAGTCTTTGAAGTCTAATCATTATTAGTCCAGACCTATTTGTACAGAAAAAGAAAGAATGATGCAGTTAAAATTGCTATAGACACTCCTGAGTTTCCACCCCTTTTTCTGCTGTTATACTTACCCTCTTCCTCAAGGTCCCAAGGTCAGTGGTTTCATTCTGGTGGTGGTGGTGGTGGTGATGGCATCAGGGGTTATGGTGAGTTTTCAGTATCTGGAGCCCTTAGCTGGGAAGAATATCATGCGGATATTGATAGTTTCTTCTTCCTCACTCTAGTGTCCATGTGGAGTAATTTTTACATATTTCCAAACACAATTTTACACCTTGCTCTTTCTTCATTGGTCTGCATCTCCGCGTTACACCTGAATGTACTATATATGTTCCCTTTTATGAACGTTACATACTATTTCTTTGTTTTCTTTGTTACCCTTAAAACTAGTTTTGCCCAGCTTCAGGCCTGTTTGTCATTGACTGACCATGGATGAGTTGTTAATAGCCATGGGGTCTCCAGTGGCAATGTGTGCCCTATATTTTATCAATCCATGTCTGTACTTCTCCACAGCACATCCCATGTCCCCACTTCTCAGGTCCTCTGCTGTGATACCAGGTCCGTATTTCTCTACACTATGTCATTGTGTTAGTCATAAATACCTCATTCGACATAGAATAATGCTTATTACCGCTTTCTATAAATAACTGCGGTTGTACCAGACAACGATAAACAAAAGCAAAGCAAATCAGCCATAGACACCTGGTCAAGCAGAGAAAAATACATTTACAGCTAAACCAAGTAAAACAGCTGTAGGCAGGTCAAGAAAAGATCAGACAGTGCAGGCCCTGCTAACCTTGGATTTCAGGCCTTGCAAACTCAGGACAAGCCATGTGTCCTGCTATCAGCAATGCTCATACACTATTACAGGGCTACCACTGTTAGAGCACCAAGAATGGATTTCATGCTGCCTTGAAGTTAGGCATGTAATCTCCAGTAGTTGTGTAGGCTTATGCAGCAGTTAATGGAGAGGAGTAGGGACGTCCAGGAGGGAGATCATCCAGTTCTGAGGTAATGCCTTGGTAACTAAGAAGCTGAGATGGACCAAGCTGTGGAGCTGTCTGTCTGTCTCTATTGACCATAGCAGGAACTTATATTCCTGGCTTAGGTATTTAGATACTGGATGCAACTCATCTGGAAGTCTGCAGTTAGATGAGGTAACTCATATCCAAATTTTAAGTAAGCAAGTGGTTAGGGTAGGATTTTGAGAAACATTAGCATCCTGCTTTATTGTCTCCATTCATTCCTAGATTTGCAGACTAATTCTATTCTAAATAAGACTTCCCTTCTTGAGATGTGTTTTGTGATGGTATTTTGTCACAGGTACTATATATGACAAACAAATAATGGAAGTAATGTCAGTATCTAATGGACTCAGAAAGCTTTTAATAAGTTGATTTGTTTCTATTATATTTTCTACCCATTGCTTCCTTTTTTATCTTTTGTTTTGTTTATTTGTATAAATGATAAGTTGTTCTGAGAAAAAATCTTTTTTTGTTTCCATGGAATCGTATTATTGGATCCTGTTTCTGGTTTAGAACCCTAAATCCTACCATAATAAGGACAACTCTTGTTACCATAACATCATGCTTTCTAAAATGGCTCCATTTTAAAATKCATAACAAAAATGTTGGCTGAAATGGCTCCATACTCCATACACTATACTATTATATCCTAGTTCTGCAACTTTCAGAATGCAGAACGAACCTACAATTCATATTCTGAGATTTCTACCAGATGTATACTGGTGACTATCAATTTTGATCGCATATCCTATAAAGATTCATTTACAAAAAAAAATCGCAGAGTCACTTTTAGCAAATGCTGTAGGATTTCTAAAGAGAACAAGGGTATCAGACCTGTTTTTTATCTCAGCTGGATACATAGTTTGTTATCATCATTCTGTTTTATCCAAGATGTTACCTTTTCCAGAAAAAGTATATTCACTTCTCACCTGTGTTTTATCAAGGACTGCCTCTGTAAAAATGTGTGACTGGGATTTCCAATCCCAGTGCCTAATTCCCTTTGAAGAGGACCAAGAGCTTTGAGTAAAATTCACATACGTGAAGACAGACAGAATAAGCCATTGTAATTCTCAGAATACAGTTATATATGATATTCCTTTGGCCCGTCTTGCGTACATGGCTGAATTTCACTCAAAAAATTCTCAAGCCACAGCAAATAATAACTAACAAATGTATCCCATTTACACTAACAAATGAACATATCATTCATTTCTGGGAGCTTGTACATATGGACTATTTAAATTGTCTTCACTTGCTATTATAAGAAATATCATTCTTAATTCGTCTGGCATTTCATTATTTTAGTTCTCCTAAATAAATGAATTCTGAAAGGTTACAGTAGAGATTCCTATCAAACATCTTATCTGGCAATGAAGAGAGAATGAAAAAAAGCTGCCTATGTACATTGCAAACTTTAATCTAAATGTGTCATTAGATTGTGAACAAGTTGTTAATGTCGTCCTTGAAGGCGACCTTGTGCTGAAGACATGTAGAAGGTTGTATTGCAGTCTTTATCTGAGCTGGCCTCCAAGCTTACTCATTCTCCGCCTATTTATGGAGAAATGTATCATTTAGATATTTGTATTCAAATCAATCTAAGGATAAGAAAATGCTTTCAAACGGCTTTGGTAGAAGGGCTTGAAAACACAGAAAATACTTTTTGGAATAGTTTATAAAAAAGTGCATGCAGAAGGATCTGGTGATAATTCAGGTGGAGACAGAGAGTTGTGGAGTCATTAATCTCAGGGGTTCTAAGTGTAACCGGACCCTGGTTTTCTCTCTGACTGGGATTCATAAGGTATGCATTTTCCTTTTCTTTATTATGCTGGCAACTAAAAATTCAGGTTTTAGCACTTCAGTTTTCCTTCTGTGAAATGGGAGATGGTACTGCATTTCCTCACACAGCAGAGCTGGGAGTTTGATTCTACTTACATGTATGAGACCCTTATATTCAAAAGTGATGGGAGTAATAAAGTATTTAGAAGTGGTGGGGTTTAATGTATGATATATTGTTATATATAATATAATATATAGTATACAATATATAACACAACATATTATATTAATATACTATAATATACATACTGTATATACTATTTTATATATATTATATATATAATATGTAGAGAGTGTATATACATTATATATTGTACATTATACATTATACATGATACATTATTATATATTGCAGAGAGGGAAGACAAACCAATATGTGAGTTTTGGTGTAATGTGTGAAGAAACATGATGCCTGCACCCTCCACTGATGAGGATCCCTTATGCTGGCCCTTTGGAAAGCCATCAAAGCTAAACTGGATAAACTACTAGATTAGCCAGTTATTTGTAGACGTCATGAACCTCCTTTTCACAAAGAACTTGGGTAAGCGATTGCTAGAAACACAGTAGATTGCAGCACACCTACAAGCACAGTTGAATTAGCAGGGGGAAACGCATTCGTGGAAGAAAGTTCATTCAGTCTTTCTTTCTCTTTCTCATTTGCTCTTTCTTTCTTTCTGTTGGGAAGCATTTTTTCCCTGACATCCTGACAGTCAGGGCCAAAGCTTTCGGAAATCAAATGTGAACTCATTTTGAAATACCAGCAGCGTTTGAATTTTAAATTAACCTATTTACAATGAAACTATGCCTGCTGATTGCCATCATCTTCAGGAAAATTAACAGTAACGATCATTGGTGTCATAATGCAATTTCCCCGCAAAAATCACATAGGCTTCATTACTGTTTACATAAATTGTCATAAATACCAATTATAGCTGAACATAAAATGTAATGCTCTTTTTTTTAATCATAATCACACAATTGTTCTTCTAATTCATATGCTGAGGGAATAGGGTTTTGATTCAACCTTTGCTGTGAAGGAAATGTTTTGCTGGTAGTTTTGCTGTAAGTGCTTGTTGGCTTATTTTCAAATCCTCTCTTTCTCCCCCTCTCTCTCTCTTTTCCTCTATCCATTTGGATCATTTAGTCCTTGTCCCTTGTTTGCTTTGCCCTCTAATACACCAGAAGAAACGTGTAGGCGTGCTAATAGCAGATGGGGGAGACGCGCTGCTCGTGTCCTCTAGACATCGGACATCAGGCTACAGAGGAATAAGTATTTCCGGCGGGGATTTATAACATCATTTTGTGCAATTACGTAGAAGACCCCATAAAGGAATAATGTAATAATAAACCTGTTAAAAGCGCAAATTTGTTGCACCAATTTCTGTTTCTCTCATAAGTCAGCAGAACAAAAAGCTGATAAAGGGAATGACATGTTATATTACTAAATTTAAAAAACAAAGGCCAGAAGAAAGGGTCTGGCTTTATTTTAAGCACATTGTGCTACATATATTTTTGAGTAACTACATTGTAACTGTCGGCCGCATGCTATATAAGCAATGCACGGTAAGTGCTGTGTAATCGCAGGATAATTATCTTGTTATTTCTGTCTTCCAGCTTGAATAGCAAGTGTTGAGCCCAGTTCTGCCTGGAGCTCAGGGGCTGCTGCTGACCACTGAATGCCCTCGCCTTAGACTGTGTGTGTGTGAACATATTCATATCTATGCATGCACAAACGTACATATGTAGATATGTGTGTGTGTGGACAGTAAATGACAAAATAATAATTACTTTATAAATGGAGTTTACTCAATTGAGGAATTTAATTTCTGGAAAGAACAGCTCTTTCTCCTGTATTTAATGGTGTGCTTACATCTCTATTGATGCTGTGGCTCAAGTTACAGTCTCTCATTGTTTAGATTAGGTGGGATTAAATTTCCAGAGAAGAGCAAGACAGAAAAACATTGAATATCACACAAGATAGTCTGGCATTTGGGTAACCTTTCCTAGAGAGAAAGGGAATCAAGTGCTCAAAAAATATTGGGTTTTCTGATGCTAGTCCAGGCTTTAGAGAACACAAATCCGTTCAGAAAAACTAGAAAATCTGCCTCAATGGTTTTGCTAGTCTGGGTAGCAGAGCAGAATTTCTCCCTGAGCTTGACATATTCAATATATTTSCTCCCTTATCCACCTTCCCTTACTAGATCCATGCCAAGCACATCTTTAATGTCTGCACAGAACAGTTGGGKTTTTTTTTTTTCTTTTTTCTAAACAGCCTGGAGCAGCCACATTGTTAATCTTACTCAGTTTTTCTCCTGTGGTATAAATTCTTAGGATAATCTTGATCCGTGTTTCTTTACAGGAGTTCGATGAAGAGCACTCAAGCATGTATCCCCAAATTATGGACCATTCATTGTCAGATGGAACAGATTCATCTGCAGGTCTGTTTGCCAATATAAAGTAGAAACATTATTTTTCTTTTGACATAATGAACGATCCCTTTATAATTTTGATAAAATATTTCTTGCAAGAGATCCCACCATCTTTTTTTTCTCCTTTGTTTCTGACTATTATTTTGTAGCACTGAACTGAATTTGTAGATTTCAAATAAAGTAGGTTATTAGTTGTAAATTTAACAGCTGTAGATGTTGCAAACAAACAAAAAATAGAGTGCTGAAAAATCTGTGATATTTTGAAAAAATGATAAAATATTTGCTATGACTGCTGCAGTATAATGAATCTGATCCTGCTCTATCAAAGTCAGTGAGGATCTCAATTTTTTCAGGGAACTTTGGATGATTACTAGTGGACATGTAAATGAAGTGTCCTGAAATTTTCACTCCAGATCTCTTTTTTGCAAATCTTCCCTGAAGCCAGTGGATGATATGAGGACATCACAATTCTACCTTTGGTATTTCATTGAATTGCTGGGCACAATCAAAGTTTTTATAAAGCTGTTGAAAAGATGTGAAGTATTCAGCAGTGGTGTATTTAGGTCTGTGAACTTTCCATGATTATATTCTTCTGAGATAATCTCCAGACCTGAAAATACAGGTTAAAGATCCACCTTCTGATGCTGTCTCCAATGAGTGACATTTTGTGTGCATTAGCATCAAAGGAGATATATATTCCACCATCACCACTGAAATCTTAGGAGAAATATGTATCTACTACAACAGGGAATGCAGTACAATAACTATTATTGAGGAATTTAAAAAATAACAAACAAAAAAACCCCAACAAACAGATGACGTGGCTAAGATCATGAAGAAGGCTGTGAAGGAGTCCATAGCTCTCAGACAATGTTTAACACTTCCATTTTTCTTTCACAAAAACAGTAAAATAAAGAAAAGTTAATCTTCTCTCTCAGTAGGAAACTATCATTTTGGCCCCTTCAGCAAAGTGATACTTTTCCTAGACAAAATGGAAGTATGGAAACCATTAAAATGTCTTGAAAATCCATTAAAAAAAAAAATCTGGGCATAATTTCTGCATAAACCTTGTTTACACATACCAATACAATACAATAAAATATATCTTTTAATAGATTTGTTAACCAGTCAAGCTATTTTTTGGAAAAATCATGTCTTTCTCCATTTTTCTTACATTTAACACAGACACAGACAGACACAGACAGACATACACAAAATTCCTGCTGGCAATTTTTCATAGACTAATTCTGATTTAAGTGACTGTATGGAGAAGTCATAAATATTAATTAATCTCATCATTGTTAGAGACTTTGTTGATATAAATAACCATCATGCTAATTTTTCAGCACATAGCTAACTTGTGACATTGGTTATGACTGCTGTTATGCTCTTCCATCTCTTGCCACTATTGTCTCAAATAAGAATGTAAATTTTTAGGAATGGGGGTTGCCTATCCCTTTGTGCTCAATATGTTTCTGACACCAGATTCCTTTAAACTAGGTAAGACTGTGTTAAGAAATTACAGCAAATCAAAGTGTATTATGTTTTCTGGTTGTGCAAAATGCCAATATTTTAGTCCTGAGGGTTCAAAATGGATGTCTCAGTCTTCTTGTCAGAAGAAATATTTTCCTACCTCTATAATATTTAAATGCAAATATTTTTACTAAAATAATTGAATTAAAAAGAAAATGTACTTTTCCATTCCTTCCTTTTATGTGTAAAAATGAATAACTGAAATMACTTTTGAATTTTCAGTTCAAAATTCATTGGCTGCAGTGGCAACAAATGTCTTTGGTGCAAATTTTAACAAAATGACTACTACTACTAAACCCTAAAATGAGGGTAAAATACTGTAAAAAAGCATTAGGGAAGAAAAACCACATTTCTTAGAAAAAGTTATCTTTCTGGTTGAGAATAACATTATCTTCAGGAAGGATCCAAAGACCGAAAATTACAATCACATACAGTTTTCAGTTGATTAGTCATGGTCTGTGCAATAGATTAGTCAAGTAACATAGTATGGTTATAGTGTCTGATTTGAATTCAATAATATACAAAGAATGACAAATAATGAACACGGAAAAAAAGAAAAGAATAACAAATAATAAATTATCTGCACACATGGGAATTTCAAGGTTAATCCAATACAAGTTCAAATAATGAAAAGATTCACTTTTTATTTCAATAGGATTTGGATCAGACCCATGAGTTATTGTATAAACAGCATTAAACATTAATTTCTTTATATATCTGTGTAATAAAAATTCTTATGAATCAAAGCAAATAAAATGGAAACAAAAGAGGCTGAAACTGCATACTTAAGAGTAATGAAGAGATTGAGAGTTTGGAGAAATATCAGCTCTTTTTTCCAGTTGCTTTGTGGTTTTCTTTTGTTTTGTTTTAATTTTTGTTAGTGTTTATCTATCTCTGGTAATTAATTTGATAAAATTGCCTTCAAGAAATGTATCTGTGGCTGGGATGAGGGTGACTATTCCAAATCTGGAATCTTGATTATTGGTCTGGAAGATGTCAGGCAGTTTTTCCTTTCCAAGTTGGGATTCTGCAAGAACTATTTCAGAGGATGTCTAATTGTTCATTTAAATGCCACATAATGCACAGGATAGTGCCTAAGGAGATTTTTTTGTTATTGTTGCTAAACATTTGTGAGAAATGTTAACAAAAAAAAAAAGTTACTGTTATCTCAGTTAATGTAAAACTAAATTCTAGAATTGCACATAATGAATGCTTTTACAACGGCTTTGTGAAAGACTGAAATTTGGTTTCTCCATTTTGGAGAAGGAGAATGGAAACATGGAAAGAGGGATCTCTTATATGAGTTAAGAAGTATTCTCCCGGGTTACCATGCTGGTTGTCTGTTATTCCAACAAGAACATATTTTGCTCTGTTGTAATTTACTGAGTTCCATCTTAACGCTATTGCCTTTGGAAGCCTCTACCTAAACTTCTACTGCTCTAAAGGTTTCAGAAAAACCTTGAGATTTCCCATATGAAGTTCTTTTATGCCATCATTATCAGTTAGGTTAAGGGCTTTGTACAGAAAAGATTCACTTCCTCATTCAGCATTGTATGGTAAGAGAGAATTCYTTTTCTCATTTAGTCTTGTCAAGCAGGACCTCTGTTCCCCTGTTAAATGTGTAGTCCAAGTCTTTGTCTTCTGGCATTTCCAAACTCCTTCTTATAGCGGATCTTTTCATTGATATTATACAATGTTATGATACAGTTATATTTTACTTGATTTCTACTGATCAGGTTTTCAAGGGCACACAATATATTCTTTACAGCATTCCAATTTCCATTTGCATTTGTAGTTCCTTCCCATGCTGTGCCTCTAGTGAATATACATGGCACATAATTTTTTTTACAAAGCTCATTAACAAAATCATTGAGCAAGATGAGGGCTGAGGCAAATGTTTGAGGAATGCCATGAGCCATCAGACACATTTTCATGTGCACTTCCCCAGAGTTTATTGTGGTCCAAGACAGAGAAGCCTCTGGAATAAACTAACACCAGGTTTATGCAGCACTAGGAAGTTAACTTTCTGAACTGGTCTCTGTTACCTTGGTGTTTATATCCTGCCAGGATCTAACTTAAATGCATTAAATAGGTGGTTTGAGAATTCTCTGAGTCTTTAAATGGGAACAGAAATAAAAGATGTTTYTCATGAGCAGAGAATCTCTCTCTTTCTGTAAACAGCAGAAGAGGGAGGGAGTGAAAAAGTACCAGCCTACCCGGGTTGGAAGGGTAGAGCAATTTAGCCCAGAGTCTATCAGCCACCACCTTTCCTTAAGCAAGTTCTGACAGTCCAGCATGGGCCGTACACAGAAGCAATGGCTTTAAACAACAAATTCCCAGTGGCCAAAATATGCATCTGCAACGTGGATCTTTCACATGAAAACAGTAAAAGGGAAGACAAAAGGAATTTCACCATTCAGTTACACTTATTCAGTGATACAACAGACAAACCACATTTTTTTTAATATTGCATGTCATCAGTCTCCATCATTATCAAACTCCCTGTATAAGAATAAAACGGGTCAATGAGAGAATTGATCATACATGAAAGTTATGCATTTTAAGGAGTCTCTACCACATTTGTATTTTATCAAATAGTTCCTAATGATGTTCTATAACACAAAATTAAATATTTCTGTCTCTGTTGTGYGTTCTTATTCATGAGTTGGGCATTAATCGTTAAACAATGTACCTGCTTGTTTATTTATACTAGATGTGATTATTTATATTCYGAGTAGTCTGCAAGGTCTTTAACTGCATTGCCTAGCCATTTTTATGAGTTTAAGATTGTGTGGGGAGAAGGGAAAGGTTAAGTTATTGAACTCATTTCCCTGCTCTTGTAATGGAAACCATTTTCTTTATTATTTTATTAAAAATAAATTGATTTTTTAAAAAGACAAGAAATAAGAGAGCTGTAAAAATATATGTTTACACCTACTACTCTTTTGGCTATACTGGAAAGTGTCTAGAGCATCTCCACTTTGATATGAATTATATATGTGTATTTAAAACATGTCCATATTCCTATTGATGACTATTTCAGTGGTGGAATTTTAACACATTTTGGGTGCTTTGCTAAATCTGTTTTTTATTAAGGAGTGAAATTTATCTGACTAGTTATATGCATTATCTATCTCACTGAAAGCTCCCTACATTTTCCTTATACTTACTGAAAAGAAATAGGTAAATTTAGATAATAATTTATATCACCTTATCTTCAAGGGAATGCCTGAGATCAGATAAACAAAGCATTAAAACACTTAACACTTTTCATTAATTAGGGAAATATCTCAGACACACTTTCTAAAACAGGGGAGTTTGGTAAGAAGAATTTTGTCCTCTCCAAACTTCTAACCATTGTCCTTGGATCAGGACAATGGTTAGAAGCAATATCAGGTGTCACTTTACTAACAATAATGAGAGGCTATAATAAGAGCATTAAGATTACTTTGAGTATACTTGTGTTTAGCTTTTAGCAAATGTCACATTCATGTTGAACTACATATTTACAGAAGCTTGAACAAGCATAGACAGAGCAAAGAACTCTACAGTTAATATGGCTTTTAAGGCTCCATAGAAAATAGACTTTACCTGAGTGCTTACTAAGCAATATCTTGTGCTTTTGCACATACTTTCAGTTTGAGTTTTTTTGTGTGGATATTTTTTTTTAATGTGGATATTTTAACCTAAAATTTACCGCATACTGTCATATAGTAACAGAAATTTTCTTTGCTTATTTGTTTTAGCCCAAGTTCTTAGATCAAATCTGTGATTAAAAATTGATCCCCCCCACCATGGTGTAAGGATCTTTATTTGAATCAGATATTAGAGTATCTGGCTGAATAACCAAAGTAATTTTTTATATTTGCCATAAGATAACTATAGATATAGCTAGGCAGTGCATTAACTGATCCTACTCAGTTTCTGCATCCACTCCTGTCTCCCTCTGATTTTTTCAATGATTCTTGATTTCACCCATGTATTACATACACCTAATAAGCTTCAAGATGCGTTTTTTTCTGTAAAAGACGTTATAGTAGTTCATCTATATTTTCTTTTTTTGCTGGAGTACTCACACGGAAGAGGACAAAGTTTATTGGAAAATTACCTAGGAATGAAACTCAGAGAGGGATTCATCTTTCCTTACATTATATGTCGAGAGTGTAGGAATCTGCAGCTCATCTCCTTGACCTCAACACCTTTGGCATGAATTCTCACGTATCGTCTGTTTTAGAGACCTACTTTAGAATCGAGAATTTTGCCTGAGCTGCGGCTATTTCTCTCCRTTGATTATACAAGGATGTTTTGTAAGTGAGTAGTTCAGATAAACTTGTTTATAACTTATATCTCATTAGGTAAATCCTTATTTGAAGTAGCTTCTTTTATCTTTTCCATGTCATATATCACAATGGCCTGAGACCAGAAAAGTAGGATAATTTAATTCAAGATTCAGAGATATCAGACTAAGAGTTATCAAACTAGCCAGTTCCTTGCCATACTACAGTCATAAGAGAACTGTGTAACTTATTCAATTACCATAATCATTTTCTAACAACCCTGAGGGTTTCTTTTTGGAATTTTCTACACCAGCGCTGTCCACATTTATACAATGCACAAGTCCTCATGAGTTTCAGACGATACAGCTGATCTGGGAGACTACAGAAAATATAGACAAGGTGGAGAATTCATTGTATGGAATGATAGAGCCAGAATCATGCAACAATAATAATAATGCACGACCTAGTGACAGTAAAAGTAGCACATCAATTAAAACAATAACTATCAGCTTTAGAGGAGAGAATTTATTGGACCTCCACCTCTAAGTCCCTGGTCTGAATCCAGATCTAACGAGACTGACCAAATGTCGCTCTAATTACACAGTGATAAAAGTTCCACAGTAAAATGAATTCCACAGTCTGAACTCAGCTCCAAGTGGGCATTTGTCTTCATTACGAGTCCAGCATATATTTGGCACATTCTGTACTCCTGTCTTTAAAAGAGGTTCATAAGTTAATGAACAGGAAGATTGAAACATTCGCCTAGTGCGTAGTACCACACAGCTGGGACTGGGGTAGGGGATGGAGTGAAGGACTTCATCTTCAACATTCTTTCCTCTCCCTTCTTCACATACAGAATGGATTGGCTTCTTGTAGATCTTTCAGATAAAAAAAGAAAAAAAAGACAACATTTTCACATGATAAAATGTGCAAGTGATAAAGTTCCTCTCTTCCTGCCCCTCCCGCCCCTTCCCCTCCCCTCCCTTCCTCGTGAGTGTCCCTGAGTGGCACTCAAGGACACTCCACAAACATGCTACAAAGATTCAGAAGTTTCAGATTTTCACTGTTCTTCCATAACTCAGTGTTCATCTTTTAAGTGTGATTACTGCTGAAATAAAAAAAGAAGAGAAGATGGAAACGTTTCAGGATCAGRCAGGAAAGAGTCTTTCTGCTCTCTTACTTATTTCCTTCTTTCTCATCAGAAAGCCCTCCAAACTTTGGTTGATGGATCCACAGAGGAGTAAGTACATTGGTCTGTACCATAGATTTTGTATTTCCTTCTATTTCTCATTCTTTTTTTTTTTCTTTTTATTTTTAACATCATTTGATTTTCTGATGGACAGCATGAAAACACTTTGTCTTCTATTCACATTCTGCCCATGTGTGCGTTAGAACAAATGATTCACATCATCCAAGGCTTTTGCTGATGCTGTATATCTGGAAAGCAGCATTAGTATTGTAAGGAAGAGTAATAGCTTGCTTAGGAGTTTGACAATGTGAAACAAGGAGGGAGCTGATTAGGCAGTGATTTGAAAATGTTTGGAATGATAGTACTAGCAGGAACCCAGTGTTTAACTTTTTTTTCCTCATTTTGACTGTAATATGGAGGAGGGTGGATGGAGACGTTAACGTTTTAGAATCATAGGCATTAGAGTTGAGGAATGCTCTTGGGCCAGGACAGGGGCAATGCCAATAACTAGTCATATTCTCAAGTGCACCATGAATTCAAAGTAATTCAGCTGAGTCCTGTAGTATTACCTTGCATATGCACAAATAGAACTCAGACCTTGTTTACGTCCTCCTCACTGCTTAAACTGAACTACTGTCATGTCCAAATTTTATCGTTCAGAGTGTGTATGATTAATTTAAAAACAATTTGATCCCATACCTTCAGCAAGCTTGCGGTATTACTAGAAGGTCAGAAAAAAGGGAGCATCCGTCTTTTGAGAAAAGACTGAAGGAATTTCTTTTGTTGAAGCAAGCAAAATTAAAGCTGATATGAAATAGGGAGGGAGAGAGGAAAAGCAGCTACTTGAGCTAAAGGTAATTTTAACACAGAATAAATCAGTATAAATGACCATGAATAAATTATATTCAGTCCATTAATAGACTTTTATCCACTGGGGTCTAGAAACCTTTCTGGAGAACCACTCCTATAACAACAGTGGGGGAAAAATAATAACTGGTTTTAAAATGATTGCTCTAAGTTTACAGGAATGGCTATATGCCATTGTGCCAATGGCAGCAGAGATGGGTCTGGGTGGACAAGGACACCCGTTCCACTTTGTATCTTTAAGTTAGCATATAGCCTGAGGTAGATATCTCCTATCTCTTCCATTGATGCTATTCCATGTCCTAATCAAAAAAAATAATTTTTTTTAGAAATTGAACAAGAAGAAAGATCTAGAAATTTCTTGCAACAAACTTCCAGTTTCTGCTTCATTAAGCTGACCCACAAGCATGCTCTGACTATGAAGTTAGCAGGCAGCAGCTCCTCTTGACTGATGGCTTTTGAATACCATATTCTTAAGACAAGTCTCTCTATGCCTTGCATGGCTTGCTCTCACAACCTAACTAAGAGCTCTGACTCTTTCTGCCAACAGAGCACTTAAAATGAGGTGTTATTCAATGCTGAGATTTGCCACGTGGCTAGATCATAAGTAACTTTGCAGGTCCATTGACTTGGACTGTGAGTCAGAAGTCACTTACAGGATTTAAGAGCATCCATATATTTAACTGCCCTCTTTTTACCACTTTCTCTTATATAGCAGACAGCACCTTTATTAAAAAGCCTTACAATGCTTTTCTTTGCCTAGGACATTTTATTTATTCTTCAGGCTGTCTCCGGTAGCCTGTAAACTCCATTGCCAAAGACTAAAAACATGCAAAAATGATCCTGACATATTAGCACCTACAATTTAATTAATTTCTCCTTTTTTTTTTTTTTCTTTTTACAAATAACAGGAACGTGAACAAATAGATGTAGATATAGTGATGATATGGAGGTAAGAAGAAAGAGTTCTACCATTGACCTTTTGATCGTTGATGTAGTAGAGATATTGGCATCAAAATGTTTATTCCCACTTGAAGCCAACACTTGCGGCTTATTTGTAGACAAGAAAGTATAAATGATCTCACATGTGCTCCCTCAGATACAGATACAAATCAGAAGAGTTGAAGGTAATACCATGTACCATTTGAATTTTCTTAAGAGTGACAATTAACTGTGTAACTGGAACATGGCAAAGAGCACTGGAATATTAACCATGGTCCTTTGGTTGGCCTCCTCCTCTTCTCTTCTCCTCTTCTCTCTTCTCCTCTTCTCTTCTCTCCTCTTCTCTTCTCTTCTCTTCTCTTCTCTTCTCTTCTCTTCTCTTCTCTTCTCTTCTCTTCTCTTCTCTTCTCTTCTCTTCTCTTCTCTTCTCTT
>JASVER010000035.1:2415049-2443599 GCA_030449065.1 Oceanodroma leucorhoa
TGGAACAGGCTACCCAGGGAAGTGGTGGAGTCACCATCCCTGGAGGTGTTCAAAAAACGTGTGGATGTGGTGCTTCAGGACATGGTTTAGTGGGCATTTGTACTGGGTTGATGGTTGGACTCGATGATCTTAGAGGTCTTTTCCAACCTTAATGATTCTATGATTCTATGATTCTATGATTCTAATGTACGCTGACCCTGTCTCAGAAGTAATCTGATCCTATAACAAAGCTGAGATCTCCCCTGAAGACAAGTTTTCCCTGTGTGCTTGGGTTCAAAATCCAGGCTAGAAATTACACTTTACATCTCTGAAAAGGATTCCCTAAAGCTCCTCTGATTCCATACTGCTGTAAAACACAATGAAAATCAATTGATTAATGTTTTTACTACTTTATTATCTTGAATATTATAAGATGATGATGGAGACTAAAACTATCATCAGCTTCAATGATACCTTATGAGTTACCTTTCCATTTAATTTCCTCAGCAGCAGGTATATAATTTTATTTTTCACTGGAACTGCTGGTAATTTCTTATAAATGTCAAATATTGACTTCCTGATAAATAAGTAATTCATCAATTATTACAGAAAATTGAATGAAAAATCAATGTTGCAGAATTAGACAGAGGTGAGAGAGCAGTCTTTACTCCTTTTTGTTAAGGGAATGTGCAGAAGATGTTGGATCTTCTAATCAAGTTCTATGACTTAGAGTTATCAGGTTTTTAGACACTCACTAAAGGTCTGCTCCGAAGCATATTTCTATACCAATAGTTTATTTCAGTTTTCTTGTCCATTGACTATGCCTCTGCAATTCCCTAAGTCTTTTAAAAGAAAAACCAGAGTTAGGTTTTTCTTTTTTCTTCTACTGTATATATCAGGCCCTTGCAGGACCTCATTGCTTGCCAAAGAGACTGTACAGATGGAGAATCAGAAAAGAGCTCTGAGGTCATATTGCTCATACCCAATGTTCAGGCTCAGCATAGACCTCATTATTCATTGCTTGGTAGACCCAGAGGTTTATCCATTCCAGCAATAAATATTTCCATAATCTAATAGATCTCACAGTAAGGTGCATGTTGTAATATTTTAGCACATTTTTGTTTCCTTGATTTCATCCCATCACTCCTAATTATACCCCCTATGAATCTCTTGCTAAATCTCTTTAATTGCACAATTGTATATTTTCTTTCAACTCAGCCAAATGATATCCACCTAATTCAGCTCATCAGGCTTTATATTTTCTTCAACATGGAAGAAACTACTCACCCTTCCTTCTGCAATAACTAAAAAATCCTCCAGCATATCCCCAAAGGATGTTTCTGTATTATAGGAGTTCACAATACAGGATTGACATTCTCAGGGCAGGGGGATGTGGCATTTGTTGCAAAGCATTAAAAACCTTGTTGTCTCACATTTAATACCCACAATTATGTATTATTTAACTTTCTGAAAAAGTATAAGAACAAAATTACTTTATATGCTACTTCAGAAATAACTGGATTTGTTACTCATTGCAACGATAATCATTTGCATGTCTACTCATCAAGAATTTTGAACCTGTCTTTATAGGTGGGGATCCTAAGGCACAGAAACACAATGGAACTCACYAGAGGTCAAACAAACCATTACTGCTGGGAACAGAAACAACATTGCTTCTATTTCACTGAAAATACAACATTTCACTGTTATAATCTTCATTCACAAAGCCACATCCTGTTGTTGTCATTGAAAAACTTATTCATTTATTGTTTCCAGAGGTTAATAAGGAGAAGCTTTTGTATCAGGCATTTTGGGGGCATGAATTTTCAAACATGCATACATTTATATCTAACTCATGAAACTCTGGGATCATTGAACATTTTTGTCAATGTCTAGCGGTCACCCATATGTCCTGGTATAAAAAAGACTGAAAACTAATAACAACTTCAATATGGACGTCTTCATTAAAATATTCCTCAAAGAAAATTTTGCACCACTATCTGAACAATTGTCACTATAAACCTAGAAAGTTTGTATAACAATACCTAGGTCTTTAATAATAAGAAAATACAGATAAGAAGCATGATTTTTTCTTTATAAAGCTAAATAAACCTCATTGTTACTTTCATTCTGAAATGTATTAATTTATAGTTAATTCTCTTACTGTCCTTATTAAAAACATACAGAAAATACAGATTTTTCTAAAAAACTGAGTGGAGGTTAATTATTTAAAGGTTCCATTTCATGGCTTCAGAAAAAGAAAATAAACAAATTCATTATTATTTTACCAGTGTGTAAGGGCCGCAGTGAACTAAAGATTATGCAAGCCACAAAACACAGAATTAAATCTTGACTCTGGTAAAATGAGTACAATAATTCTATCATCAAGTTCACTGAAAATTTCATCCCTGGCTAGAGACAGTCCCTATTCTGAAGAGTATGCAAAATCTAGTCCCCCGTTTTGCACACACACAATATGCATAACTTTTCTCAGGTGATTAGTAAAGCTCCTTTTTTATTCATCCCCAGCACCAGAACAAATTACAAAGATAAAAGCATTGCAGGGACTGAAGTGAAGTTGGATTAGTTGTCTGTGATGCCTTTATCTTCTGTGATAACTTTACTCAAGGTTACACAGGTTTTTAAGAACTAGATTGGGGGTTAATTTAATAGATGATGTAACCAGTGGGTGTAATAAACAAATCTCAGGAAAAGGGGTAAGAAGTCTCACAGTAATGCAAATAGATATTTAAGAGGGACAGTTTGGTGCTTTATTTATTTGTGAATGTTTTATGCTGGAAATAAACTGCATGTAGATCAGACCAGAATGAGCTTACAGCATGGCACTCTTTCTTCAGGATGTGTCTTGCTGGCTTCTTTTTCTGACTTGCTATTGTGCTGTGAATGCTGCAGGAAAATCTTACTTCTCTGTGCTYTTCTCATCAAGATCACCTTTTCATGTTAACTCAAAAAATCTACAGAACAGAGTTTCATTTCTAAAAATTTAAAAGGCTTGTACTTTTTTGAATATGAAGCTTGAATAAGGGACAGTGCCCTGAGTGAGGCATTCCCCAGCACAAGAGTCTTTTCTATGTGCTGTTGTGCTGCAGGGCAGTCACTAGACATGCCGAAGTGCCAGGATGAATCCACGTGCTTTCACTGTCTGCCAGCATTGGCATGATGGCAGATCACACAGCTTTACTTCACTCTGTCCAGAAAGACTTTGTTTCTGCAGTCGACTTAAGAACTGAATCAACTRAAGTTGGAAACAGGAGTTTCAATACTTACTTTCCAGTACCCGGTGGCTATTTATTCCATTTATTCTAGCAAGATTCTCAGCTTTAACCTATGACTGAACTGAGYATATTCTGGATATCCAAGGTCCCAGTTAGTCTTTATTTCAGAAAGGGGCTTGGACATTTTGTTTAGTTTAATTGTATAAATTTTCCCTGCTGATACAAATTTCTGACTTACARGAATTAGCATGAATAATGAGTAACTTAGAAATAAAACCCAAAACACCAGCAACATCCTGAAGCACATTTGTCTTCAAAGCTCAGGGGCTGATCACTGCTGAAGTTCTATGAGAATTTTCAATAAACCTCCAGAGGGGCTTATGAGTGTCTGGAACTTCTGTTGGCCATCTGGATGGAGGTCTTTACACACTGAGCACATTTCGCCTTTAGTGCTATTGTCAGGAGAAAAATACCTAGATCACTTGTTACCCTAGAAAGATGAAAATGCACCCACCTGGTGCAAACCCATTGCAGTTAAATACAGACTAACGGCATCAACTTTTATTTCCCCTCCGCCTCTCCATTTTCCATCATGAAAGCAAACAAATAACTAAAAACCATGTATGTGGCATCTAATTTATCCTTGTACTTGTAATTTATTAGTACTGTCCATTTACTTTTTAATGCCTCTGCAGCAATGATGGTGATTTTCACTTCTCTCATCTGACTATTAAAATAAATCTTCAACAAAACCTGAGGAATGGGGAATAGCTTAAGAGGTGCTATTGCTCAAAGTTAGTCTTTTCTACTTAGTCAGGTGTTGCATCATTCATCCATGTTTTGAAATCTGAAATTAGGGAAGGTAGGGCTGGAAAGAGAATAACAGACCAGAGACAAGACCACTCTAAATCTCCATTCTTAAGAGATAAGGGGGAAAAAACACACCTAAAAACATATTTTTTCATATACTTCCTTTTCTGGTTATAACAATAGCACAGAAAACTGGCACTTAAAGCTGGATTGATTGCTGGGTAGATGACATATAGCCTTTATGAGTGGGGGAAAGAAACTGATAAATGTTTTTTTTTTCCCCTTCACAACCTTTTTCTAAAGCTGCAGAAAATGTGTCATGCATAAAAAGTATGCAATTTTCATGTAATTAGAGGAACAGGAGATGAAAATGAGTTCCATCAGAGCAATCAAGGATGGTAATGTGGCATGGATTTGTCAGTGCCTATTTGTCATGAAAGCAAAACCCAACAAGTGTTCTATATTTTATTTCATTATTATCATTACTATACTTTAAAAAAAAAAMCACTTTCAAAACATCGACAAAATATAATTTTATAATTGTGGTACAAAACCAACAATCAACAACCCACTGAATAAGCTAAAATAATCTCAATTTTTTATAAAACTTGTTTGTTTTGTTTTTGTATTAAAGACTAGGTTAGCTTTGTTCCTTCAAAAAGAGTAAAAAGTGTGATTCATTCTTATGTTATTGTAGTTGTGCTCCAGTACCATCTCTGGGTTAGCTGTTTCCATTCTGCACATTCATATAGCAACCTTTTCACTGTTAAAGTCTCCCCCATTCATCCCACTAAGTAATAACTGAGGCACCCAAATTAGGAGGAGTGCAATCATCCTAAATTGCCCTGTAAGCTGTCAGAAAAAGAAGTGTGTCCCGCCTGAGAAACGTGTTAATTCCTGACCTGTCTCCACCTGCCTATAGAGGAAGGTCAAGCGAGTAGTCTCCTAAATCGTGTGACTTGGGTAAGCACCTAAAGCTAGCCAGGGTGAATCTGAGCCTTGTAGAGAAACCTCAGCAATGTCACTCTCCATCGGTCCTGTTACACTTCTCCCCGTGAATCGCAGGTAACAAATAAAAATGTAGCTGCCTTGCATGGTAGTAGCCAGGACTCTGTATTTTATCAACAGCAATTAAATGACCAAAGGGATGAAAATGTTAACTCATGTTGTCTGTTTTCTCGACACTTCCACGGAGAATATAAATTCACTAGAACTGTGGCTGTATGTTTGCATCGTGCCTGGGGACAACACATAATAAAATAATAAAAGCAAGAGCGCTGTAAATCAGTGTCAGTAATAATAATTCAGGATAATAAGATCTGCCTTGTAGGGTCAGATCAAAGGTCTATCTAGCCTAATATTCTGTTGATGACAGTGGTCGAAGACAAATACTTAAGGAAAAAAAATAGCAACCAGGCAAATATGCAGTGGTTGTTCCCCTGGTTTATTCTCTCAGCTTCCAGAAAATCTGTGGTTTAGAGCCTGATGACTCAAACAATGATATACATGGTTAATATGGTTCAATTTATTTCTGGAAGGAAGCACTAAGCATTTGCAACAGTTAGTGACAGCTTTAAAAATTGCTGCTCAGGAAATATCCCTTCATTTATTTCCTATAAATATTTTATTTTATTATAGGCTAGTTATGCACGAAAAAAATATAGGCATTATACACAGATGGACACACTCCCCAATTTGTTACAGGCTACTCTGATTAGAAACGCAGAGCCCTTTAGATAAGGTTGCTGACGGTTTATATATTCCCTGTTTTCTCCCTTTGGGTTGAAGGTGGGAGACAGTTGCTCTCAAGTTGCATATGGCTCTCTCGAGCCATCCATGATCGGTCTCTTCTCAGTCTCTCAAGCTGGCATATGCACAGATTTCCTGCTAATGCAATAGGAATAACAAAAACAAGAACCTGAGAAGACAGGGAGTAGAAAACTGCTATAAATGGTTACTTGAGTATTCTGAATGATGGATTTCTCCTGACGGTATTTGCTGAGAGAGTGCATCTGAGCTTGCAGCAGGCAAGGAATTTCTGAGGTCCCCCCAGATGAGCTGAATGGTGATTGTGTGTCTTCATGGATGGAGCCTTTTTCAAAGAGCAGACTATACATTGCTGAACCACGCAGCCCCCTGACCTAAAAATCCCTGCTGCATTCAGTGTACCTGCTGTACACCAGTACTGGAGGAGATGGTATTTTTCCACTAGTGTTTTCATTTTAGAAACATATAAGACATAAAGCTAAAATACTTATTCAAGGAAAAATAAACTTTTGCTTTGCTGGGAAAGGAGTTCAGCAGGCATTTCTTAAGACAAAAACATTGGGAACTACAAAAGCTCATCTGCTGTCTTATGTACGTGGGAAGAACCAAGAGATTCAATAATTGTTTGCTTCTCAAAAAAGCAAAACAAAGCCCTGAAACAGAGCAACCTCACATTGAGGGCTCGGTTTGCGTTGGAAAACATGGGAGTATTTTGTGGACTGAAAGTAAGTTGAAGAAGATAAGTCAAAATTCMTGGAGGAAAATGACCGAGAGAGTAGGTATTTGTGGTTGTTGTTTGATGGGTTGCGTTGGGTGGCTTTTTGGGGGGACACACATAAACACAGACACACACAGAGTCTTTCACGAGAGGAACTAGCATGTGATATCTGCCGTTAATTTAAAGCATGCCCTTCTGCCATACCTGGCCAGCTCCAGTGGCAAATGAGAAGAGGAGCCATGGCCTCACTTCCTTTTCTATTTGAAGCATCTAGGACTGGCAGTGCCTGACTGACTCAATGATCAAGCTCCTTGCTCAAACTGATCCTTGACTAGTGATGAAACTGAGATTAAAGTTCTAAAATTGTCCTCCATGTGCCAAGAACCATCATGATCTAGACCTAAACAGGGGAAAATTAATTTCCCCCTTGGGAGCCCACTGAGGTGCTGGTCCCATCTCTGTCTGTGGAAGTTGGGTCTATGCACTGCATTGACTCATCGCAGGGCCTCTGGGGCAGAAGTGAATTTCATATCTCCTCAGCTTTCAGTCAATCTGCATTTTGCATAAATATACACATGACTTCAAATGGTCTCAGTAAAATAAAATTACTGACATTTATCACTAATTAGCTAATAATATCATTATCTAGACTAGTTAAAAAATAATCATGAGAAGGAGAAAATATCTGGGGAAGAATTATTCAATTTAGTAAACTTTTTTTTTTAATTGAGTAATTATTCTTCTAAAGCTGAGATTTGCTGGGAGGAAAAAAAGCTCTTCAAGCATTTTTTCCATTACTTCAGCTCTGCATAAGGCTGGGATAAAATATTAACTTTACCATGACAGAATAAATGTTTTACAGTTAAAAAAAACAAAGGTTTTTTGGGGGGTTTATTTGTTTGGTTTTTTTAAATCTTTTTTCTAAGATAGCAAAATTATGTAGGCCTATTTAACCCCTACAGCAAGGTAGGAGCCACGAGGTGTTCTCACTTCTCTGTAAAAAACAGTCCTATACTAGAGGAAGTGAGAGAAAATGTAACAAGGGAAATAAGGTCAGTCAACGCCTTGACTTTCCAGACACATGTTTCTATAGGTCAAACCCATATGGTCATTGGGGTGTCAAAAATGGAAGAACCAGATAAACATAAAATGGTGAACATCTCCACAGAGCATCTGGTGGACACCAAAAAGGGGCACAGAACAAGGAAACCTGGAGAACTAATTTTCCGTCCAACCTGAAGAGGTGGCAATTGCTTTTTTTGGTAAGTTTCCAGTTCCTTGTAGTCCAAACTCATCTGTAAAAATTGGTGAGCTCTCACAGTCCATTGAGGCCAGATATGAGGGTTTGGGACCTTGTTTCTTTTCTCCCATGGGAACACACGTCTTCTGTTTTGATGTGAATTATCAGAAAAAGGACAGTTCACTTGGTTAGTGTCTTTTTGCATGATCTCTTACAAACAGAAACATCCATGGTTTTCCAGGCAAAAATAACGTGTCCATGTGTCCTGGTTTTGGCTGGGATAGAGCTAATTTTCTTCCCAGTAGCTGGTATAGTGCTGTGTTTTGGATTTAGTATGAGAATGTTGTTGATAACACACTGATGTTTTAGTTGTTGCTAAGTAGTGTTTACACTAGGCAAGGACTTTTCAGCTTCCCACACTCTGCCAGGTGCACAAGAAGCTGGGAGGGGGCACAGCCAGGACAGCTGACCCAAACTGGCAAAAGTGATATTCCATACCATATGACATCATGCTCAGTATATAAACTGGTGGGGAGTTGGCCAGGGGGCAGCAACCGTTGCTCGGGGACTGCCTGGGCATCGGTCAGTGGGTGGTGAGTGGTTGCATCACTTGTTTTCCCTGGGTTTTGTTCCTCTCTCTCTTGCTCTTGTTGTTTTCCTCTTCATTACAATTTATTATTATAGTCGTTATTGTTGTTGTTGTTGTTATTACTATTTTATTTCAAGTATTCAACTGTTCCTATCTCAACCCACGAGTTATCTTACTTCTGCCCTTCCCGTTCTCTCCCCCATCCCACCAAGGGGGGAGGGTGACCGAGCAGCTGTGTGGTGCTTGGTCGCCAACTGGGGTTAAACCACGACAGTATGTGCATATGTAGTAAGTGCATTACATTCTGGAAAGTGTCTGCAGAGTTGATCCATCCAGTGTTCCCTAGGCATTTCAGATTTGCTGGGTCAAAATGCAGCAATTCATATATAAAGTATTTCTGGTGTTTCTCAAAAGTATGTGCTAGGCAGCTACAGTGTACATGTTTTGTGGGATTTCTGGATTTGGCATACAAATTGAAGGTACTACATGTGTTTAAAAGCACCTGATCTGCTGGGACTGTGAGATACCTGGAAGTTTTAGATAAATATAGAATATAGCTATATAGAATATATATAGAAAAAGAGAACAAGCACCTATTCGAGCTGTGAATCTGGTGGGATGGCTTTCTCTGCAACCTAGGGTTTTCCTCTCTGCAGAGGTGCCAGGACATTAGAAGTGAGGGGAAAATGAAGAAGAAGTAATTCATTGCCAAGTAGAAAGTGTTCCCCATAGTGAAACACAGTACTGCTGGTTCTGGTGTCCAGTGAAATCTGAATCCAGACATTTTTCTCATGGGGGATGGAGAGGAAAAGGGAAGCTCTACAATTTACCTCTTACCGAAGGAGAGGTATAAAAGTGACAGGACAGAAATACCAAGAAGGACCAGGTGATCTTCAGGAGTAGCTCCTGACCCCCAAGGAGTAAGAGATGTAGAAATGCTTTTTACCATTACCTGAAATGTTGTCTATATGTCTCTGATTCCCCTTAATGTGAGTCACTCAGCTTCCTGATCACCACATCAGACGTTTAAAAGGAAGAAAGTGTCCATTTTAAGGCAGATTTGGCTCTGTCATTTTACGCAGCTCTTACTGAGACCAGGGGAAGTTGAGTATGACTGAAGCAAAGACACGTTATAGCCATAAAATTCCAGAATCCTCACTTGTTGCTTTAACACGCCAATATTCTGCTTGGTACATGGCTTTGGCATCTTATTCTTTCTTGTTAGGGGAGATGGAGTAATAACAGAATGTGGACACAGCACTGAACACAAAGGTGGCACAATCTCATTTTCTTCCCTGGCATGATGATTATTATTATTATTATTATTATTATTATTATTATTATTATTATTATTATCTATTCCGGTTATGGCTATTGTTCAGCCCCCTCATCCCACCTCCCCTTACCCTTTCCCATCCTCCTGCTTCCCAGAGATGAACAACTTTGCCATCCTTATTGACTAAATAAATAAATAAATTTCTGCGAGACAGCTTGGAAGAATGTTTGATAATCTGAACCATTACGGAGGTGAAATTTCATTACACAGATGGTGACATCCCAATGTCTATCATCAAAACACAGCAGGTAGAAACGATCAGCTAGGCCCATTCCCCACTATAAAATTACACTTACATTAATGTCACTCTAGATTTCATTATGCGGAAAATGATATTGCACAGGTCTCTGGCATGAGGGAGACTGGGAGAGGAGAAAAAAAAAAGGTGAGATGAGAATCTAGGTGAGGGAGTGGGGGGAGGATGGGTGGGCATGGTGGAGAAGCAGAACATGGGCTAAGAATGATCGGCTCTGGCAACGAAATAAATACAAAACCACATCAAAACCTTGCAGTCTTTGCTGCGATGTCATGTCGCTTCCTGCTCCCCTCCAACCCCAGCTCCCACGTCAGGTTCTGAGGGAGTGCTTAGAAGCCCTTCAGTGGGAACGAGGGAGCTTCACAATTAATTTTTAATAATAAGGCCAGACAGTCTTAGTTTAGTGAGGAAGATATTACACCATTTCAGGAAGTCTCTTCTGTACGCTGAATGTACAGGCAGAGGTAAGCCTTCATATACACATGAACACATATATGTGATTTCACATGTGTGGTGAGCGACCTCCCCATGTGAGTGAGGATTCTGAGCAATTATTAATAATAATTTCTAGAGGCAACATAGAAGGTCTGAACGAGTCCTGTGGTGTCATCATTGCCACTGCCAAATCTGAGTTTCCTTCTATGTAGCTGAACATGCTGATCACTAGAGAGTTGTATTTGTAATAATAATAACTAGATATCAAACAGTTTGGGATCTGTCAGTCAAACTAGGGAAAACATCCCCTAGGTTTTTTGTTTTTGTTTTTCTTTTTCTTTTCTCTTTTCTCTTTTCTCTTTTCTCTTTTCTCTTTTCTCTTTTCTCTTTTCTCTTTTCTCTTTTCTCTTTTCTCTTCTTTGTTTTTCCTTTTTCTTCTTTCTTTTATCTTTTTATCTTCTTCCTCTTCTTTTTCATCAAATGAGGTTCAGGTCATTCTAAAGTAGACACCTAGATTTGCTTAGATGTATCATACCCTAAACTCTATTAACTCTATTAATCAAATTCCTACCAATTATAAAAGCAGCCTGATCCAGCTAACATGTAGACACCTTCAATTCGAACTTCTAAAGCCAGATAATATTTATTTTACTAGGAAAGTTATTATCTCAAAGTACTGCTCACTCTTCCTTAGGTATAATGAGAGTGCAGGGTAATTTGAATACTAAGTTTCCTGCTGTAGTATGAATCTGTGCCTTAGTCTGTTTGGAACTATAGGATTGAAGCATCATACAGCTCACTAATAAGAAAAGGAATTTCTGTCATATGTCATCACTTAACACATAGGGTAGAGAGATCTAAAAATTAAACTGGATTCTAAGGGAAAAAGTGTGGGATTGCTGAGAGAAAGACAGGTGAGCACCCTAAATGTGAATTTTGTGTCCTGTGAGTTTGTTTTCCCCTATCAGAATGTGTTCTTATTCCAAATTAGGGCAAAAAGTAGAAATAGTGGTAGATTCTGTAAAAACATTAAACTCAGAAATAACAAAATATTTCCTGATGACATTTTTAAATCAAAATGAACCATTTCTGGCCTCCCACACTATTTTGTTTTCATGTATGAAACCTGATCAGGTATTTTGTGTCAGTTTTCCTGAGCATTAACCCATATTCCCAGGAGCTACTGGGCTGACTCATCACCCTCTTTCAGACGTGTCCTTGCTGAATGATGTCCTCTACCATGCACCACAGCAACAATGTTCCAGTGATAATTGTGGTGATGCAACCAGAGTGTAGACTGCATCATGGGATGTTTAATCAAGCCATGATGTTTGTACCACATTGGTGAACGGCCGCTGAGTTACCTGAATTACAATATTCAAGAGTTTTCATGAGAGCTAAGGCAAGCACAGACAAGTGTCAACAGAAATGTTTCAGACAGAAATATTCTGACTGTTGTCCATTTATCCTGTAAAAGAATAGCATTAGCTTCTGGGGAATTTTTTTTAGGCAAGAAGTGTCAAACTTGTAGCAGGATAACACTTTCAAAGAAGAATAACACTTCCAAAGCATTTGTCTTTTTTGATAAAAAGTAGGTTTCACATTCCAAATCCACCCTCCACTTATCTGTGGATTATATAAGAACTATTTCTGACCTTAAATCACAAAGTTAGTGTCTATAAAAATTTGTCTCCGTATTAGACTAGGGATTCCTAGTAATATTCTAAAATATATATAAAAAAAAAGAGAGGGGGATTCTGAAAGCGTTCATCTCCATTAAATACTGAGAAATCTGAGACCCTAATTTAAATGAGACAATAAACCTCTAAATATCTAGAATTAGATGAGGTGACTCTCACCAAAAATCTGAGGCTTTTTGGTTCTGGGGTCCAAAGTCTTTAGAACCGATAAAAACTTTGTACACACAGACACCTGCACACACTAACATATATGTATGCAAGCGTTCTGACTGGAGGAATGGCTTTAATAAGCAGTCATCTGGCAAAGGTTCTTCCAACGAAATTTTATGTCCACTTTTGTAAAGTGAAAGGTACGAATATTTTAGACAAACATTTGAAGATTAATTCAAACAGAATAAGAACCCTTATGTTTTAACCATTGCTGTTTTACGTCCTTTATTAAGCAACAGTATCCAGGGTACAAATCGTGGATCTTCTTTGCATTTCATTTAACAAATATATTTATTGAAGTCCCTTTTCAAACCTCAGCAGACGGGATGCTTTAGGGGTAATTTTTTCAAAGGAAGTTTGCATGGGGATTTAACCAGCCATCTTCCCTTGATGTTAGCAGGAACTGTGTGACTAAACCGATACGCTACTTTGAAAAGACACCCCTAAACACCTCATGTTGAATTGCTGTAAGTCTTTGAACTCAGTAGGATCACTGCTTGAATAAGAAGTGGTGGTTCAGATCCAACATATCCATCAGTTATAATAAACAGTGCTATAATTGGGACAAAGAGTGCATTTGTCCAAAGAGAAAGGGAAGGTTTGGGTAGCATAGTGCCAGTAGATTTGGCATTAAATCTTCTCTTCCTTCTAATTCCATCTTGGAGAACACTTCTGGGAACATCATAGATGAAGTGGTTTCATTAAAATAATTTTCTTCAGTCAGTTACTAGGAAGGTGGTCCCTAATGGATTTTACTGTAGTACATTTTAAAGCAGACTTTAGCTTGTTCTAAGAAGTCATTTATAGACAGCAAGATGATGACCAATCTGAAGCTAAGGACAAAGACCTACAACAAGGAGAAGATTCTGTCTGGAGACTGGTCAGACCTAAGACATTACTATTTTAAGATTACTTAGAATTTGATTCAAGCAGTTCACTGTATAACTATATAATAATTTTCCTCCTGACTTGTTTATCATCCTAGACAGGAACTAATACATGATTAGGTCACATCAAGAAGGAATCACTTCCTATTGTTCTTTGACTTCATATGCTCTCTCTGCAGGAGCTCTGTGTCCCCTCCATCTCCCATGGAGAAGAATAGAAGTCTCATAGATGGCTTTTATAGATCACGCTGAGTGGGAACGCACAGCAAAAGGTCAAATTCAGCCCAAATTATTTCAGACCATAATGTCATTCCCTGAATAAGCCTTTCTTTGTACTTTATAAAATCTTTAAAAGAAAGTACTTTGAACCATTCAATTGGAGAATTCTGATTTGACTTGGTTTATGTCTTGATATAAAAGAAATATTATATTCTTTCAGGAGGAAAATAAAAGGGAAATACAAAACATTCCTACAAAATATATTAATTAAAATTAAAAATATATAGCACAGCTATAGGAAATGTTAGTCTAGCAGCACCAGTTTGATAAAAATATTACGTCCAGGAATACATTGCCATTAGATGCGATCAAGGTAATCTTCCTAAAATTAGACAGACAGACAGAGATGTACCATTGTTATCTCCTGCAGCTGCCTGCCTGCCAGATTTGTGACATTTTGGGGGTATCTTTTCAAAGCAGCATACAGAGTTTTAGCTGCATGACTCTCAGAAACATCAACGGAAGCCGATCGATTAAACCCCGTACTTGCCCTCGCTTGGAATAATTTTCCCCTGAGCATCCTGTCTGTCGGGCTTTTGGAAACGACTTCACTGTTTACATCTAGAGAAATGTAGAAAATTAAATTAAATTACAATAAAATAAAATAAAATAAAATAAAATAAAATAAAATAAAATAAAATAAAATAATAAAATAAAATAAAATAAAATAAAATAAAGATCAGCATTTCCACTTGTTCTCTGCTCCCTTGATTTCTGCTCTGGTACTGTGAATGCATTCCAAGCTTTGTTACATCCATCAGGGATGGTACAGATGGACATTTTGCCTGTCCAACCTGACTCAACCGCTTGAAGATTCATCAGAGAGAATCTGCTGGCAATTGCAAATGGATCCAATCCAGAGCCAGCAGATTTTGTCTCTCTAGAGGAAAGCAGGACTGTAAAGGGCAGACTAGACTGGCAAAAATATTTACTTTTATATTTCATCACTTCAAATTTATAATGGGACAAAATGCCTTTAAAACTTCACCTTTTTAATAGGATACTAACAGAGATTTTCAGTGCAATTCATTTGCTGGCAAGTCAGACGCTTGAGAGCAGGAAGCATTTTAAGCTAAAAAAAAAAAGAAAAGAAAAGAAAAGAAAAAACAATCAGCAGGGTGACATATACTTTATTAGTCCTCTTCAAAATCACTTCCTCCCTTTTCTCCCTTTTATATTTCTTGTCTTTCGATGTGCTCTCCTTGTTACATTACATCCCTCATTTTAGGCATTTTAATCCCTCCAAAGGGATGCATCCCAGTGGCACAGACAGTTGTAAGGCACAATTCTCAGCTACACCATGGCTCTTTTATGGTGCTGCGGCAGCGAAAAGCGGCCTTATAGCCCTTGGAACTGGCCACTGTGGAATATCCTCCCCGCTATGCACAAAACGGAGCTTCAGAAAGTGAGTAAAGTCAGCACATTGGCTATATAATGGCCTCTGTCACACCTCCCAGTGTAAAAGATCCCATGTCTAGGGTAAGGGTGGGGAATGAAGAAAGGGGAGCTTGCTTGGAGTCTTATTATGGTCTCGAGATAAAAATTCCACAAAATGCAGGCTGTGATAAAAATCAGGCTACTCAAAAGCCCTAAAGGGTACCTTTTTGCTCCCAAATAAGCCATGGTGCAATGAGGGGAATCAGTCATTTATTACCTCTTGTAGAAATGTAGGGAAGTCCTCAGAGGTTTTTCTGGAGTAAATATGAATATGTGGAATTTACTTCACATTCGAGGAACTGTCAAACATAAGTATTCTCCTGTCTTCTCATGTTCAACAACTGGGGGGAGTTTACCTATTTTTGTTACAGGTGAAAGTCTGGTTTGCAGCATAGTCAAAAAGACTTTTTTGTGTTTTCTATTTTTTTGTAATTGAAGCTTTAGATGGTCACCACACTCCCTTTCCAGATCCGGTAGGGCTGTTTAACTTGCCTTCTGCTTTTCTTCTGGGCCTGTTTGGTCGGTTGTTAAACAACACTGGAGTTGGTCAGAACATTTGTCCTACCAGGTTTCATATGTTTCATATGCTTGCTTCATCTCATCTGTGCTTCCTCTACCATGGGTACTGTTGGTACTCATATGGAATGAGCTCTGAGTTTCCTCCTCACTCACCTCAGGGAGTGTATGTGGTCTGCAATCCTGTGTAGAGATGCAAGCCATGATGAAGCCATGCAGAAAGTGCAGTATCAGGATAACCTTTCTGCTGGTTCTGCTCTCCACTAATGCCCTCGTTGAAACAGTGAGTCATCCCGCAGGTATGCCATTCCATTTGGGCATACTAAATAATCCTGATGTAAATGTTCACAGCCACATAAAGTACACCGTTGAGTGCTCAATAGCAGGCACTTCGCTGCATATTGTCAGTAGACTTGGTGTATGTAATTTATTCCTCTTAAGAAAACCCACTCTGAAAACATAACTAACTATAACACAATTTCTCAGGAATTGCTCTGCGACGAAGGTGTGGAGTGGACCTTTAACACATTAATGGCTGCTGGGAATCCAAGGGGATTTCTCAGCCACAAAGTGGAGAGGAACTTCAGGCTAATCTGGCTTGGTGCTGAGCACTGGCCACAAGATGTTGCATGTTCTCAAGCCCCATCAATTTCATTTGAGTAGAAAGACCCTGTTTCCCATTATTCTCTTCCTCTTAGTAAAAAGATTCCTACCAGCTCCAGTGAGTTTTGGGTCAATACTCCCTAACTACAGAAACCAAAAGGGAGAGGGGTTAAAATGGTGTTAGGTACCTTTGTGCCTCCGGCATTCTCAGCCCTGACCAGCCCCTGAAGGACAGTAAGGCAGCCTCAGGGRGGGTAGAATTTATATTCTGCACACGATATTGCAAACATTTTAAATGCTGCTTTGTAAAATTGGGTGGGTTTTATCCTTCTACATTTCCAGCATTTTTGTGTTCTGGAGATTAGAAAGGAAACAATACAGACCATTTCCAGCTCCTAAGAATTTACCACTATACTTTCCKACTTCTCCCACACCCTCCAAGAGCACCTTTAGTAAGCTGTTTTCAGCTCTGTTTACTTTAGCACACTATTTARATTAAACTGGAAAAGTGATATTGCAAACATTAGTTGATTCTATGGTAGATGCCCAGTACATTATTTAATTAGAATCTTTGGTTCCTTTAGAAAAAASTTTCTGTGCAAATGTATGTAAGCTTTAACTGTATAAAGGTATATATATCTCTATAAATATATATATGTACATATGTATGTGTGCATGTCACTACTGTTAATATTGTTTTTATTATTTTATTTTTTCACTATTTATTGTCTGTGGTTATTTCTTCTTTTTTTTTTTTTTTTTTTTTTTTTTCCTACTCTTTCCTCCAGAAAAAAAGTTGTGTCACTTACTGCTAGAAAACATAACAGCTTTGAAATCTATTTTCTTCTCTTTTTAATCCTACTTTAATCCTTTGGAGCTATAAASCAAGGAAAATGCCTATTTTCTACTGTATATATTTACAGCTTCTATTCTAAATAACTTTAGTGCTTTAGGATTTGCAATCACCATAATTTCCTGTATGGAGGAAAAAAGAAAATCAAACTTTTAAGCCCCACAGGGAACAATTCAGCTCCACTGGGTTCTTTAATGTAGGATCCATATAAAAGCAATCAGAGCTGTTCATTCTCCACTCCAGCTATTTGACTCCTTTCTGCCATTGTCTGGCATATTCTTACCTTCAGTTCTTGGGCATAGGTGCATTTAATAACTAAATGCAATGAGCCAGTTATTAAATTCACCATCATGATCCTCCCAATACATGCAAAGGATGGACAAAGCTTAGAATTGTCTTCCAAAGATGATAATTCTGGAATTCATTTGCATGGAAGAATTTGCCTTACACAATCTTTAGTTGTGTTATAAAGAAAATTGTTAATGGAATAGAAACAAAAAGTGACCGTGAGCTCATAAACCAGTTTCATCACATGAGCTTCAGAGATATAACTATTCATGCCCTTATCTTTTTGTTTGCTGCTTTTATGCACATTAAGTAAAATGTACACAAGAAGAATAGGGAACAGAGATGAAAAGACTCATTAAGCCATCATATTTTTTTGTCATTACAGCATTGTTCTGTATATGTTCTCATTCTTCCTAGGAGAATAAAAAGAGAAAACATTTCCTAATGTATGATCTCATAATGAATATATTTGGTATGAGCTGTGGGACATTTCATCTCTGGTTTACCTAGTCAAAAAGTGGCCATGTTCATGAAACATCTTGAAAGTTAACCCATTAATGCATAGGTCTAAAGCTACAGAAGTATTCACTTACCAACTCTCATTGAACTCAAAGGAAGCATAGCACCTACACAGCATTCAAAATCAGTCTTTAAAGGAAGAAAGACTGGAATGGACTATCTTGGTTATTAATTTATGTCCTTAGTGTCATTTCTACTTATAAATTTCATGATCTTGGCAGCTTCTTATTTAGAACGAGTTAAATTCTTGAATCCTTCTACTCCCAAAGATGGCTCTTTGCCTGGTGAGGTCCTATCTGGGGCATATATTGTCCTTCAGAATAGGAAGTTGTCCTTGATGTTTAAACTCTGATATGTTTGTATGAGTTAGCTGTTGATCTGCTGGCTAACTGTTTTCTAGTTTTTTTCAGACTGCAGTCCTCTACAGTTTTACACTGGAAGATTGAACATTTGTTCAGAAGTTTGAAGCCTATTGACAGTAGACTTGTTTTTTAGTTGCCTGTCATGGGCTGCTGAGAACAGCTCCCTCAGGGCTAAACAAATGGAGTAATTTTATTTCTTGCTCATATAAAATATGTTTCTACACTCTTGATCATCATAGTCACCCTCTTCTATGCCTGCTACTATTCAAAATCAAAGTTACTTAGTTCTAATTTCCTTCCTGATTCTGAAATAGGAGTGATGGTGGCTGGTCAGTGTGGAGAAACATCTCTGCTGCTTCTAGATCACAGCTGAGAGTCATCAAGGATAAGCAGCACATGGAGACCAAAATGACAGCACTGACCTATAATTGGTTACTCTACAAGAGAAAAGAGGTCTGTCATTTGATGGAATGTTGACTAAATACTGTGATTCACAGTATTATAAAGCAAACTCTTAAGAACACAAAGAGGAAGGCCTCCTTTTCAAAAAGGAAACCTAACAAACCATATGAAAAATCAAGATAATTGCCTATATCTGAGCAACAGTTGTTTTTAGCAGAGAATCATGTTTTGCTTTTCATGTGTTAAAAAAAAAAAATTATCAAGTTGGGAAAAACAGCAAAAACAACTGAGTGGAGTAAAGCCAACGAACTCCTGTGTGGATTCTCTGACAGCTAATGCAGGATGGTTTTGGTCAGGATGCAAAATTGTATCAAAGTTTCTGTGTGTAAAAGATTTCTCTCTTCTTTAAGCAGCCATAAATTTTCATGGTTGTTGGAAGAACTTAATATCACATTATTCTTCACATTTTTCTYAGATTTGGGTGCAAAACATAGAAAGGGACACATGTAAATGCATAAGCATGTGTCAAAACAGTATATACTCCATATTCTCAGGAAACTAGGCTAAAAATTTATCTGACTTTGAACAAATGAGAATAAAGTAGCTTTKACATTTAAAAAWTACTTTGAAAATAGTTTTTCATTTTCCCARCCAATTCTAAAAACCACAAGAGTTAGAAATTTAAAATCAAAATGCCCCAAATCAACATACAATATAACCTGAAAAAATTTATTTTAGGGTTCATAACACATCAGTTCATTTTGGCTTCATTCTTTTAGCACATGCTGTCATGCTTTTGGTTTTTAGCTGGTAACAAAAAAACAACAAAATGTGATGAGAAAATGCTGTAAAAGAAGTATTAGCAAATTGGCTGAACGCACCAAGTCCTTGAAAGCCCATAAGAAAGCTTATTCTTTTGGCCATCCTAATGTCCAGAACAAAGTTACAGTGATATTTGGAGAGAAGTTCTCAGCTGGCATCAATTGGCATAGCTGCACAATGGAGCTATTCTGGACGGAGCTTTGCTGATTTCCATCTGTAAGGGATTTGGTTTTAATCTTCTGATACTGACTACCGTTATAGTCTTCTCCAACTGACTCAAAATAAAAGACCTACCCTTTTCCTCTGGGTAATGCAGAATGATTCCCTAATGTTTATATCAAGTATTAAATGACTAACACCATAGAGAGAGTGTTTCTGGCTTCACTGATCTTAAACTCTCCTATATGTGCTGGAATCATGAAACCGAGTGAGGATAACTGATTAAAATGTGATGCTTTCCAACATTTCCTTTCCATAACCTTGTCATAAACAAAAATTGTATTTCTATTCATCTACCATTTCATAGCTCAGAAAATCTGGTACTTTATTTTCTTCTTTTAACAATTACTTGTGTATTACCCTTTGGATATATTTATTTATTTTATTATAAATCCTCTCTTTGCTTCTCGTCTTTATTTCTTTTCCTTTTTATTTACCAGTAGGGAGACTTGAATAGGCTCAGTTTTCTTATTCCTCTTTATAGATTTAAACAACCCAATTAAGTCTGCACAAAGTCTTGTTTTTCTGTTGGAAAAGAAAATCAGGCTTCCTGCAACATAATAATGTTTTGGACTTCTGTAGACCCTTTTATGTGAGATTCTCAACTAGCTGTAAAACATGCATTCATTAATTAAGTCTTGAAAGAGCCATGAGACAAAACATTATGCCTAGACTGCAGATAGGTAAACTGAGAAACAGAAATTCCATGTTTTGCTGAAAGTAACCCAAGTTGTCAGAATTGGGACCAGGACTCAGAAGTCCTAATTCCTAAATGACAGCTTTCAGTTCCACATGAAGTCCAGGCCAGTACTGACTGTTTTAATACAGACAATTCAATGTTTCTTCTAGAGTTAACAACAACAACAACAACAAACCCTATTTTGTTGTTATCCAGAATGTTCCTAAATCACATCCTCCTTTCACAATGAAAAGAAGGGCATGCAGGTTCTCAGTTGGTATAAACCGCTGTAATTTGACTTTAGCCTACTGAGATCTGACAGTGTCCTAGGTAAGATGAGCCTGTCCTTAAGAGTCCACATACATGATGGACAACAGTAGTACYAAGAAGAGCATGACCCTGTTTAGCAACTAATGAAAACTCAATGGCTATGCCCCTTACAGCTATCCTGAAAACAGAAAGCAAGCAAAAAATATATTGGTCATCTAAGAATAATGTTGAAAGACGAAGTGAATTACATGTTCTAATAACTGGGCATAACTTTGTACTAGCATCAGGAGAGGGAGGATGAGAGGAGATTTAAGGTTTACTTGTCTGTCTTAAGAGAACAAGAAAGACACAAATGCAAAAAAAAATCTACTTGCTCATTTTCTTGGCCACTGTCTCTTCCTGGTGGTACAAACCTGGGATAAATAACTGCAGTTTGTATATTAAGTAAGAACAAAATTCATCAGACAGGTGTCATTTCAGCATCATGCTAGACGGTTCAAGGGAACACAGCATCATAGTMTAGCTGATCTGAGGGAACACACTTTCAAGCCATTACTAAGGAAACAAGGTGATATGTTTCATGTGCAGCTTTATATTCACTCCAAAGGATCCTTACAGTAGGATTCCAAAGAATATTTATACAGTTTCTTAAATTTAACTGTGGATTGAAGTCCATAGCCTTCAGGAGATTAAATTGAGATTTCAAATTTAGAACTGATTTCAAGACAGTTTGGAAAGGTTTTGATTCATTGGTAACAGGATTTACTTCATCTAACTGTAGATGTCTAAAGGTTAGACATCTGAATTATTCAGTCTCAACTCCTTCAGAGTCCAATAGAGAAACAGGTACTTCAAGGAGGAACTGTACCTGAACAGGTGCTTCCATCTGAAAGTGCCTATTTCTCACCACTGAGTATAAAAGAAACCTTGGTTGGTTAGCTCAGCCATACACTGCCAAATTACAAACAGTTTAAGGAAGATAAACCTCAGCCTCAACAGGTTTCCGTAATAGACATTCATGTACACACGTAAAAACCAGCCCTTGCTAGTGGAATGAAACTTCCACCATCCCACAGACGTGCTGAGGATAATTCGTTTCTATGCAGAGGTTCTTAATTGAATCTTCTCATCCAAAATGAGGAACCGATTAACAATCTAGAAGACAAATAGCACCGCAAAAAGATAGAGCTCATGATAGTTAGGAAGGAGGAATAGAAAATAAAAGAATTCATAAATAAGGATTCAGAAAGGCATATTTCAATAAATTCAGAGAATTGGTTGACAATATGTCATGCAAGAAAAGTAATAGAGAGGCAGGATTTCTTTAAAAAAGCAATATTAAAAGAAAAAGTTATCCTAATATGAAGGAAGAGTAGAAACTGTAGTAAGGGATAAGATTAGCTACATCAATACGCCTTTACTGATCTTAAACACAGAAAGGAAGAAAATGGAAATGAGAAGACATTTCAAAGCCAGCTTATGTTGATCTCTATCTGTGCTATTGATGAATTGAAGATATGACAAACCTTCCCTCTTTCTTTTCAACTTCACTTATGCTTTCCGTATGAATCCTTTTGAGCTGATCCACACCAGCCCCTGAGAAAAACTGATTACGCTTCTGTCAGATCAACAGGTTGATCTGGTTCACTGAGCAGCTGCACCATTATTAGTGCCAATATAAGGGGTAGGGTGGAAATGTGAGGAAGGACTGCAGAACCTGGGTGTCTGTTTCATCACTAACATGGTCCTGTCTGGGCATGTGTTGGCCATGCAGCTGCACCCTATAAAGTCTATACAAATAATAACATAAGCATATAAAGACAAAATGAAAAAGGAGCAATCCACAAAATGTAATCACACTACAAAAGTTCATAAAATATGCCAATGCTAAAAGAAGGCCAAGAAAGGACCATGATCTTTCTGCAACAAAGACAGAGTTTGTTCAACAAAACTCTACAAAGGTGCTTTTTTTCATAATTTTTTAGATAATTTGTTATAGGGTGCAGCTGCCCTCAGACAACTAACAAAATTGATGTTATTGAATGAAGGGCATGTACTCACCCTAAAACAGTGGAAGTCAGCGTGCACAAGAATAAGTACACTTAAAAGTTTATCTGTATGTGTTCTGTTTTTATGTTGGTTGCATTTCACATCAGGATCCATAAAGAACTTTGAAGCAGTCTCAGGGTTGTTAGAGGTTTGCTTTGAAAATTTGAGGATAAGCATAGCACAAAAATGGAAGTCCCTGTGTTTAAAAGGGGGAAAAGGAAGATAGAAGGTAAACAGTTCATATGTATTTCTGCTGGGTATTATATAAATCCCCATTTGAAGTGCATTTATCTAAAATGTATATGTGCATATTATGTGCRTGAGTTATCTGGTTGTATAATGAATACGTTTTCTCAATAAACTGATATTATGTAAAGATATAAATATTTATATTTGTATCTATCCTTATATATTATAGTTTAAAGAAACTGATGATGCAACTGTTCGAATATTCTACTAATATTTTGTTTGTTTGATTTTTGAATTCTCTGTCATTTAATATTTAATGGGGTAAAGAAAAAATCTGTTTTGAGGGGAATTAATGTGTGTGTGTGTGTGTGTGTGTATACATCTCACAACAGTAGAGAATTCACATTGTTCATGGACCAGTGACTGCCCCAGTCTGCCAGTAATTGAAAGGCATTTGGCACATTTCTATTAAAAGACTTCCTCTTCATGAATTTTTAAGCAAATTAGTTTAAACAACAAGTGGCATATAAATAAAAAAATAATAATTCTTTAACCCAAAACCACCCTCTTGGTGCACCTGCCAAGATTATTCTCAGCTTTGAGGCATCTCTAAACAACGCAGCGAAACAGAAACCCCTGTGAGGATCTCCCAGAGAAGCAACAAGCTCTAGATTCAGAAGCTGGTTAGACCCATCAGTGTSATGCTTTAGTAAAGGCTTCTTAGTAGTCCTAGTTAGTACATTGGCATAATGCTCTCTTATCAGTCCTCCAATGTTTTTAAGGCTCCAAATTTCATCTCTGAGTAGGACCAGAACATTTTTTCTCTTGTATAATCTTCCAGTGGTGCAGATCTACTTACTGCACTATACCGCATTGACTAGGGTAGATGTCCCTTAAAGAAACGAGGACAAAAAGGAGCATTATTATTCCTATCTACTCAAGAGAAAATCAAGGCGCAGGAAAAGGGCAGCACTTCTCTAYCTCCTAAAAAATCAATACCAGTCTTGGAAATGGAGGCTGCACAACACCTGAGTCTCAGTCCAAAGTCTAAAGGAAAGTAAAACAATAACAAACTCTAGTTTTCCTCCCTGCCATTTTTCTATCACACAGAGAAATTACTCCCATTTAGTGCCACTCTGTTGTTGACCTTGGAGTTGAACCTGGTTCCTACACAAAACCCCCTGAACCTTCCCCTTGTACATACCCTCAGCATGCACTTCTACTTCATGATTTGACACTGATTTTTCTTTACTGATGTGTTGACTTGTCTTTTCTGATTTGTTTGGATTTGAATCATAACTTACTCCTCAAACCTGGCTTATGTTGCCACTAAATTTGACCTATTGCTCAGATTCTGACACATTTATGCAATGAATGGTTGTAGATACACAGTGGAAGTGTGTTTTAAATTTCAGTAGCAATCCAACCAACACCCCCAGGTGCTGRATGTAAAGGGAGTGACTATCTCTGTGTTTTATTTCATTTTTTTACACTTTGAGAAAACAAAATCCCTGTTAAATTAGTATCTGGGATGRCTGTTCTGTGGGTTTTCTCTCCCCATCCTTTCTTCCTTCCCCTCTTCACGTTTTCTGCTGTTTTCTTTTACTTTTTTCTCTGCAATCTGTTGTTTTCTTTTACTTCTAGAGATAACTATGGTAAATAAATACAGATTTAATCTTTAAATCCCCCATCAAGAGAAAATGTACAGTCCAGGTGAATGGGGGAAAGATAGACGAGAAAGGGAGTGGGGAATATAAAGAAAAGAAAAATCACTCTGCTGATCAAATCTTTCATTTCCAAACAGAAATAATTACAATGATGGTCAGTGGGGAGATTTTGGCAATTTATAGTGGTATAGCAGCAAGTTCCTATCAACAAGATTTGATATTCAGGGCAAACCATAGAACTACAGGTCCTGAAGCGTTGCCTATAATCTTTATTTCATTTTTAGATGTTATGCTGTAATAAAATGTAAAAAGGGAATACATAAAAAGTTATAGAGGTGGGAAAAAACATGGTTTGAAGTTGTATGGCATTTCTTGACAGGGCATGTTCCTAAGGATATGCAGAGAATAACAAATGCTATTTGAAATAAGTACAATAGAGATCTGAAACTAGATTGAAAACCCAAGTCAATTTTCCTGAGTGTCATTTGATTAGCTTTCTTATATAGAACTGAAGCTTAAACAATGCTGGGGATTCAGAGTGGAGAGGTGCTTGGGAACATAGTGAGAAATGGGTTACTCCTACCAATTTCATTTCTGTAGCTTTACAACATTATCATTGCACATTGTTTCAGTGTTTTTGCAATAATCCATAAATGAAGCAATGTCAGAGGGAATTTGATTGATAGCTGGGAAAACACAAAAACTGTGAAAGTTATTTCTTTGCTCTCTCTCTGTCTGTCACTGCCTTCTGGGCAAGASATGTTACCAGTAGCTGTATAAAACAGCTAGAGCCTATTGCCTAGCTGTGTATAAGGGAAAACACTGACGAGTTTGTGGATATTGCTTTGGACAACTAAAAGGTGACAAATATGCATGTAACATATTTGACCTGTGGATTGGTTTGAGTGGCTTATGTTGGTGGTGCTTTTTTTCACCAGATATTGCTTGCTTTTTAACCTCTGAATTTAGCAAAAGGAGAAACAGCTGTCTTGCAACAAAATTAACCTTGAACTTGGTTTTCACCTTTGGGGAACTCTAGATTGAGAATGAGTGCACAGATAGTGTTTTGATCTGAATCTAAAATAAAGAGGTCCTTCAGAGCTTAGATTTGAGTTTTGCATGTTTATACATACATGTATAGCTCTCCCAAAAGGATTGAGATACACAGCAAATTCATACTGATACTAAAATATGCTCTTTGCTGTTTCATCTATGCTCTCTCAATTTCTCTCTTTTTCTTCATATTATTTTAATATTCAAATCCTCTAACTGTTCTTCACTGTTAGATTACTTTAAAAGGGCAATTTGTTGTGAACCCTTTTTTTTTTTTTTTTTTTACCCCATAGCAGAACATCTCCTTTAAAGTTCAGGCAAGGAAGTGCTCGCAAAGCCTGTGTTATGTGTAAGAATTAACATCCAGGGACTCAATAGAGATAGTAATGGAGATGGTTCTAAATGGGCCAGGGTGATTCCAGCTTTTCTTTAGGGATACTGCACTTTGAATCCTGCACAGGTGGTCTTTGAAACGATAATATTTCTCATTGCTTTAGGAAAAAAATGCTATTTTAAGAGGTGTTCTATATTATTATTTCCCTCTATTTTTCTCCCTCTCAGTACTCTGTCAATCTGTCTGTCTCTCTACTTAACCTTGTAGTAATGGAGTGCAAAACAGCCTCTGTTTGAAAGGTATTTGAATTCTCAGTGAAGTTCCTAAAATATGTACTCTGAAAGTAGTGCAATGTGCTTAACTCATGATCATGAGAAGAGATACAGAACACATAAGTTATAATTGTTCCTCTTTGGGTTGATCCACTTCTGTCCTACCATTTGTGTATACCATGGCCTCCTCTAATGGATGTTAATAAAAATTTCAATTCATAGCGTGCATTACGACACATATTGTGTTTGAGTACTGAATGATGACAGACTTGGTGGACTTCCATAGCAAATATTGCCCATGGGGAAAAGTCGCTTCTGAGGCTGTGGTAAGCTGTCTCAAAATACTATTTACTTTCCTTTTCTTTAGGATTTATTGCATTTTATCATGTATTATATATTTTATTCACAGAAGTCTTTCTAGGGATAAGGACTTCAGTACATAACAACAGCTCCCTTGAGTGGGAGATTTCAGGGCGACCTGCCAGCTCTTCTTGCTGCAGATGTCAGGCCATCTGGCTGCCATCTCTGGGGCAGGACACATCAAGGGAGTTGGCTGGCGCATCTCCCCAGCAGGAGTTACTTGGTAGGGGTGGAGAGGGGAGGGGAGTGTGGGAGGAAGAGATATAGCTAGCTACTGTCATGGGAAGTTTGTGAGTGTGACTGTTTTTATGCATATATGCATGTAAATAGATAGAAAGACAGGTACTGAGAGATGTTACTTCCAGCAAAGATAATTCAGGGTTAAAACTGAGCTTGGGTAACTTGGATATGAAAGACATCCCATTTATGGTATTCAACATTTCTAATGTTTCTATTCCATCTTTTTTGTTTGTTTGTTGTAATTGCTTCTTATGACAACGCAGACGATGTGCGCCAGCATCACGTATGAATTCTGGTATGTTTTATGAAAGTGTTGTGTCACTGACTGTGTTTGACTGGACAGCCATCTGTTGTCAAGAGAGGTACAAATCTTTCTCTGACCTGGAACAGTAGATAATAATTAACTTAGATAATTTTCCATCCAAATAGGTCTACCTTGGAACAAGAGGATGGTGCAACCTCAGGAATCAGACCTTTCTGGTTTTTCTACAAGGATGAGGATTTGACAGTGAATATTCCCAAACAGACCTGAAAACCAAAGACAGTGGTAAAGACATAATTTTATAAATGGAGAGATGGCCACCAAAAACTGAATCTTTGATGCTTGAAAGCTGACTAGGGTGTGCTGCAGAAGTTAACCAAAAAAAAAAAAGAAAAAAAAAAAAAAAAGAAAAACCAAACCCAAAGCCTGGTTAGGAAGGGTCGGGAAAGTGACATTAGTGGATGATTTCTGTGAAGACCCTAGCAAACTTCAGGCAATGGTCACATGTTGTGAGGTTTCTGAAGAATGGCATATGAATCCTGCACTGGGGCAGGCAGGTCTAGGAGAGGACAGACGTATATGGCACACACATTTCATTCTTTTCAAGAATGAAAAAGGGATCAAACCAGTAACTCCATATTAAAATTTAACACTTCTACTCATAGAAGACATGTCTGAGTCTTGGTACTGAGTACTGACATTGCTCCCTAAGCAATTCTCTTGTTAGCAAGTAGATGGCAGGAGGATGGAAAAGCTATCTTCATCATAGCCTGCCAAGCTGTTTGTTCAGAAATGAGCTGCTGCCCTATCTTAAGTTGATTTTTCAATGGGAGTAACTGCATGGAAAGTGCTTACTTTTACTGACATGGAAATGCTAATGGTACCACAAAGATGTAACCTCAACATGTTCTTCAAGAACTGGTATTGCCTAATGAACTTCTGGGAATGCAGTTGGCACGTTTTGGGAGTGCCCCTTTGGCAATTAGGATAGGCTCATGACTTTTTGCCCTCTGCCACTGTTGGACTTCCTTGTCAGCAGTGGGAAGGGACAGATATCCCATCTCCCTGAGTGTCATTACACTCAGGTAGACAACAAGGTTAAGATCAGAATTTGCCATAAGTTTTTCCCATGGAAATCTCTCCTGCATGGAATAATCAGAGAAAATAGGAACACAGCCCTGAAAGGGATCCCTGCAGTCAGCACCTTCTGACTGAGGCCAGTCCTTTGTTCTCAAAGGCAGCTATGTAATCAGGCAATTTTACTTCTCAGATATATATCCCTTATGTAAATTTCTTAACAGGGCTAGTCAACCAAACGGTCTGATGAGATTTCAGGTATTGTGTGTTAGTCAGAAGGAGGGAAAATAATGTGTTAAGATGCTGCATGGGTAATGAACTTGGCCTTGAAATATAAAGATGGACAACGGGAAATCAACAAACCTTACACTTTCCATTAAAGACAATAGAAATTACAAGTATTCACTGGTCAACAGGATACTTGTGTAATATTTTAATTTAAATGTTGCCCTTATGCAATCTCTCAAGCAGGGTTTGTGGGCTCTGTTTTCCCACATTTCATTTTTTAATACCATTGAAAAGTTCTCTTCTCTTCTCTTCTCTTCTCTTCTCTTCTCTTCTCTTCTCTTCTCTTCTCTTCTCTTCTCTTCTCTTCTCTTCTCTTCTCTTCTCTTCTCTCCTCTCCTCTCCTCTCC